>PVHY01002671.1:0-121739 GCA_004024945.1 Uropsilus gracilis | reverse complement strand
ATGCCCCCTGAGATTACTTCCCACCTTCTTATCATGAGCTCCCTGCCTTTCTCCAGAATCCTGGTGCCCTTTTAATCAAGAAATGGGCGTCCTCCCTTCATTGTCCTGGATAGTCGATAGCAGGAAGTTAACAATTTTGGTGAATGGAAAAATTTGGTGCTAAATTAGGGAAATGATGAGCAATTGTTTACAGTTGCACGCATGGCAAGCTAAACCAAGTGCATCTGTTCTATGACTTGTTAGGTATCAGATAACCACAGCGTTACCAAATTCCTTGATCCCAACTCAACATTTTCCATTAGAAAACAAGAATGTCATTCAAAAGTATAAAATCTGCTGTGAGAAAAAGAATTAAACTTTTCAATATTTGCTGCAAGATTAATAGTTAATTTATAAAAACAGAAATTACCTTTTAGCTCACAGCACACACACACACAAATCAAATGTGTTTAGATTATGAGCTTTTATGAATCCATCAACTTTTATAAAATTATGTAAAAGAGTGTAATTTCATGATTTTTTTGTTCTGTTTCTGTGAAGACTACATTAGGTATTTGATAGGTATTATCTTGAATTTGCATATTAACGTCACCAATTAGTTCTTCCAATCCCTGAGCACAGAACACCGTTGCATACTTTTGTATTAATTTTTAATTTTTTCCAGAATGTCTTATGATCGCCAGTGTACACATACATGTCTTTTACTTTGGTTAAATGAACTCCAAGGTATTTAACTCATTTTGCTGAAATTGTAAATAAGATTGTTTTCCTCCTTTGTCTTCCTACTAGTTTATTATTTTGCACATAGCAGACTTTTCAATATTAATTTCGTACACTGCCACTCTAGCACTGTTATTTCTAACATTTTTTTTTCTGCAGTCTTAAGGATTTTCTATGACTATTATGTTATTTGCAAAATAGCAACAGTCTTGCACTTTCCAGTTTGGTGTCTTTTTTATCTTCTTTTCTAATTGTTCTTGTGAGGACTTCCAAAACTGTTGGTGCTGTTAAGAGTTGGACATCCTGTTTTACAAGAAAACAGGTTTCATAATGATGTTGACTGTGGACTTATCATGTATGGTCTTTTTATATTTCTTCTATACCCATTTTGTTGATGGTTTAACAAAAATGAGTGTGTAGTCGTCAAATACTTTTTCTTAATCTGTTAAGCTGACCATATGATTTTGTCCTTTCTTTTGTTGGCGTGGCACCTTTATTGATAAATATATTTTATAACTTTGAAAGGATAAAACACTTCTTGCAAAATTGGTAGAAAGCTCTTTTTATGCAGACTTTATCTCCACTTTCCCTATCCAGGCAAGGTGTAGTGAAATGCCCTTTTAAAGTATTTGTCAAAATTTGATGAATTTGAGATAACATGGATGTACCTAGAAGAAATTGTATTAGCAGAAACAAGTCAGAAAGAAAAAGATAGAAACCAAATTGTTTCCCTAATATATGGGACATAGGAAAAGCAAACAAAAGGCCAGGAGGAAAAGTCAAACAAGCTAACAACCAAACTAAAGTACACAAATGGGAGGGGGGGTGAGTGGGAGTGGTCAGGGAGGGGAGGTGGTGGGTGAACCCCGGGGAATACAAAAATGTGAAATATATATATATAGATAAATAAATTATTAAGATAAGTAAATAAAAAATAGTTTGTCAAGCAGAAAATAGCTATCCTTATTTGAGAGTCTCAGTTGTAAAATAAACTAGCAAACATAATTTATGAGATAATGAGGATTCTTAGGTTGTCAAGAGCCCATAATACAATGCAATCATTTTTTAAAGCAAATAGGAAACCAATTGCAAGAATCAGCGATATTGATGACAACACATTATCGGTCACTAGCTGGAAAACTCATAAAGCCACTGCTCCAGCTCTAGTCTCTAGAGTTTTCAGTGGGCATGATCCAAGTGAAACGTACCTACAAGAAAATAATGTCTGCACCAAAAGACTAAATTCTCTTAGAAAGGTCCATGCTTCTCCATATCCTGATGTTACCTACAAATGACTCTAAATGCTGGATAGTGGTTCCTGATGACCCCCTCCAGCCCCACAATATGTGCGAGGTCAGTAGCGATTCTCTGTGCAGTCACTATCCAGAGTCCCTGCTTAGCTCTTGCAAGGGCAGAAGAAAGAAAAAAGACTCTCATTCCTGGAGTGCAGCCTCCTCACAGCATTGTGCTTCTGACTTGAAAAATTCAGCAACCAGCAAAGTCAGGCTAGAAGGGCAACTGGGTCGCACCACAGAGCCTTCTGTTGCAGGACTTCTGATTGACTTTGAACCAGAGTTGACATCCCAAACAACACCAGGTTCTTGGACAGTGTGTGCAACTGCCAACATTTTTTTTCCAGGTTGAAATGTTGCATGTTGTATGTGTATCTACATGTTCATGAGAAGTGCATAGCAGTCACCACCCATTCTGTAGTATGGCTACATGCATTAAAATTCCAGGCAGGTTCCTAACCACCATTTCTTCCTGGCTTTAGAACAGTCCACCTGAAATACCTCAAGCACAAATCTGTCTTGACTTCTGACTCCCAGAAAGGAAAAAAATGTAAGTTTCTCCCTCCAGTTGTGCCTAGCAGAGCCTCTGGCGCCATCACACTCAGTTGATGGAAACTAATTAATCAGAAATTCTTTAGTTACTAAAATCTTTACATGTTGTCAGTTTAAAGAAATAATATTTATCTCAAGGATCTTCTGAGATTAGGAAGGAGATGTGCATCCAATCCTTGTGACAGCCTCATGTCTGCTATCCTCCTGCCAGGACATACACTAGATGAAAATAATATTTCAGCTGCACTGCAGACAAATGGCTGAACACATTTGCCCTAAGACCCCATGTCCCTTCTGTCTGCGTGCAAGCTAAGCCTTGACAGAGTTGCCTTGAGAAATGATACGGTGGGAATGCAAGGCACTCTTGGCAAGCTTGCAAGCAGCTCTCAGAAAGGGTTTCACTACATGCCTTCACACACAATTAGAAACAAGCACACCAACACCTGGAACCCCAGATGTTACCCTTTCAACTACTTAGAAACCTTTGCACCACGGAGAATTGCACAGCACTTTGTCACTTAAAGAGTGCATTGAAGATTTTTTCTCTCTCTGTCCAAGCCTCTCTGTGCATCACAGAACTGGGCGCTTCTATTTGTTCTAGCAGATTTTCAGAGTCTTGTCGGGGTTAGGCCAGTGCATTGCCAGGTGTCTCCAGAGATTATCTGCGTCTCTACATACGCGTGTGCCTGGTAAGACAGCCCAAGGCTGTGGGTAGAGGGACTGGCAGGCCTGCCTCAGAGGAAGCTGCAGAAGCCTCTGAAGAGTGATGTGACGGTTCTGAAACCTGACAGTTACTCTGACACAGTCTTAGGTGATGAATGTAAGCACAGAAAGCAAATGTGGTGAAACAAGGTCCAAGCAGAAGTCATTCCAATCCGGTGTAACCTGTTGTACAAGTTCAAGTTCACCACCATCCCCCATGGATCAAACTTTGGGAGAGCGATGTGGCAAATGCAGTCGCTCCTAATGGATTTTTATATTTGATAGGAGGGATTAGCATAAGTGTTTTACAGAAAGGGCAAAACAGTAACCACACGACTGCTCTACATGGCACCATCTCTATCAACATGGAGGAGCTGAGAGCTTTCTGTCACAGGTCTCACTCCAAGTTCCTACCTCCCTGAAGTCCATCTTGCTAGAGTGTGGAACTCCATAGTCAGTGGGCACTTCATCTCAAGGAGCAGCTCTCAAGAATCACATGCATGTGGGGAATTCTGGGGGCGACCGAGGTGGGAAGGTACCCTCCTTTCCACCTGGAATCTTCATAACAGAGTGAAAAAGAGTAATGAAGATCTTTCTCCTCCTCTTCCCAGGCCTGCCCCCCCCCCACAAGCCCTCCCTCACTTGTGCCACCTCAGTGCCCTGTACACCTGAGAAGCCGCAGCTCTGATTCCACCTAAAATTGTGTCTTCACCTACTTCCGTCCTTTGAGGCTAATTAACCTCTGGGTCTGTAAGGTGAAAATAGCAGCCACCGCCTTTACATCATTACAGATCTATCAAACACGCTGATGTAAATCAGTAGAGCCAGGAAGCAAATACCCAGCTTTTCTGAATTAAATTGAAACTCTTCCTTGACATCTGAGGTTTGATATCTTTCAGCAGAGATGACAGTCCTGAAACTGCTCTCCCAGTGCCAGGCGGAATATCAAAAAATGACTCAGGGCATCATTTACATATCACACAGACATCTCAAGCTGGCAGGCTTGTTGCTTAGTAAAGAAAATACAAATAGAGTGGGCTTTGGGGCTGGGCCTCGGGGCTCCGTGGTTACAGTAAGGACTGGCTGGTTAATGAAGCAGTGCTATGCTTTCCAGGGGTTACGGAAAGCAGCAGAGTTCAGTATTCTTCCTTGCAGATCCCCACTTATCACCTCTTGCCACGGAACAATGTTCAGAGCCACCAGAAGCAATGACCGTGCAAATTATTTTCTTTCAAACGCTGAAGCGGTGTTGAGTTAAGGGGAGGAAGTGATAGGACTAGAAACAAGATCAAATACACAGATAATTTTGTGAAGCCAGGAAAACAGCCTACAGCTCCCCAAGCGTCAGCCTTCCCCAGTCACAGGGTGCTTTTCACTCTTTGAAATCTCCTGTTTCTCGGGTGGGGTACGGTGGCATGCACCTTTAATTTCAGCCAAGACAGGGAGGCCAAGACTAGGAATCACTTGATTCTGCATGTTCAAGACCTGTCCGGGGCAACATAGAGAGGACCTAGTCTCGAAAAATAGCTAGGTGTGGAGGCGCATGTCTGTAATCACAGCTACCTGGTAGGCTGAGGCTGGGGATCGCTTGAGGCTGTGGTACACTGGGCAACGTGAGTCTGTGGTTCCCCAGGCAACATAACGAGACCCAGTCTCAAAAACAAACAGACAAAAATCTCCTGTTCCTAAACTTAATCCTTAGTTTCTTTCTCGATGGCCTATTTTTAACATGTTACCTAGTTTGTCTGAGGCTGGAATTCCCTACACGTAGCACATGGTTTGGCATGGTCAGTACTCAATAAATGTCTACTAAATAAAATGCTGATGAATTAGGTCCACACAATAACTTTAAGTGAGCTGTACACTTGGAAAAGACGAAATGACCAATTTTATGGTGCGTGTCTACATGCACATTTCCATAATTACAACTTAAAAAAATTTAAAAGGATGCTGTCACAAAAAAAAAAAAAAAAACCCCATGAGAAGTCTTCTCTGACAGGCACAGAATAGCATAGTAGGTACTCAGTAAATATGCCCACTGATTGCATCAGATGTTCAATGTCAGCCACAGCTAATGCCTCATAGTCTTTGCTGCCAAAGCATCATCCAGAGTCTCTTATTCCAGGATGGTTTAAAATCTACTGGGACAAATGTTTATCTTCCTGACCACATGAAAAATCATAGCACTAGAGAATGGGGTATCTCTCAATTCCTACCTGCATTTTCTATTTCTCCCTTCCCTGGTTATGCAATGAGCCAACGTTTTCCATCTTTGCACAGCTTCTCTTTCTCCCCGGTCTCCTTACTACTCCCAAACTAAGAAATGGTTCTTTATTCCATCCAGGCTGGATAAGAAAGTAATTTGATTTAGTAATTGTACATCATGCATGTGAATGTCTGATAATCACACATACTCAGAGTTTTGCACAGATTTTAAACGTTGCAGACAATGGATTTTAGTCAAAGAAAATTTTCTGTGCAGTTTTTAAGCATCTGACCCTACAGAGTGTTTTAGAGTTGCCAGTGCTTAGAGTGATGAGGGGGTGCCTCAAAGCAGACTAGCCCAAAGCTGCTGCTTATGAGATGGGGAATATCATGGAGGAATCCTGTTTTTTTTTCCTCGGGTCTTAAATAAGAGATCTCCTGAAGAATCCTGGACTCGGGTGATGCTTATTGAACTAATTCTGATCTCTGTTCCACAGAGAGTGCCAGCGGCTGCTTCAAAGCATGTCTTTATTTTAGAATCACCGTAAAGGGATCTGAGCCTAGATATGAGACAATTCAGTCTCCTATTTCACTAACACCTGCTAATCTAAATGACATATTCCAGAACATTCTCGAATTTGATGATATCACTAGACAATTAAAGTAGTGAATTTTCCTTCATCAGAAAATATAAAATGCACACATACACACACGTATCTGTAGATAATGGCTTACTAGGAGATGAATAACAGAAACAGGTCCAGTGTAATGCAGGTAAACTGTTTGTGACATCAGTTATTATGCACACATCCCAAATCTGGGTAGATTTTTTAGTGGCTCTAGCCAATAAAAAAAAAAAAAACATAGACAAGCAGGCTAGACAGGCCAAAGCCAGGGTATCGGGAGGCGGGCAAGCTCCCAGGCCTCTAAGAATTCTCATATTCTTTCTCTTTCCTCTCTCTGTCTCTGGTGTTCTCTCATGCTCCTTTTGTGCTCGCTCTCATCCTGGGGTGAGGCTGTCCTTCTGTCCTTTCCTCCCAGGTCCAGATGTGTCCTCTCACACATGAGTACACCCACTGGGCCCAGGTATGTATAATCATAGGGCAGGTGCAACACCACAGGTGTTGATCACAGAAGTCAGTGCCAAAAGGGTAAATAAAACCTGAAAACTCATTTACCCTACATCCAGGGACAGTGCTTACCTGCTAGTGATATTTAAAAACCTGAGATTTCTCAAGGACCACCTCTTGTTAGGGATTCAAAGTTGCACACAGCAGCAGCAAACCCAAGTCAGGATGTCATCCACGTTGACATGATGGGAAAAGTCCACGCCAAAGACCATGACAAAAAAAGGCCAGCGGGAGTGGGGCTCAGACATCCTCCCTGCATTAAAGAAGGAAAAAAGACCAATAGATTCAAACATTATTCTGGAGATAGTGATTATAAAACCTAGATCTGATGAGGAAGAAACTCAAATAGTCTTTTGAATTAGTTTCAGCGTCTTTGGTTTTTCAGTAGGAGTATTTTATCAGGATGATAAATGAATGAGTGAATGAATGAATATCTGTCTTCATACAGATTTGTCCTTGTGTCTGTCTTCTGTTTCCTCTTGTAGGAAGATACTTCTCCTGTTTTTTAGGAACCAGCCCAAGATAATGGCATCTCATCCTCATCTTATTTTTGCAAAGATACTTTTTGGGAATTCTTTCACATCCATAGGTTCCAACTTCACGGACAGATTTTTCAAGGATACAACCCTGAGTTCACTACAAAAGAGGTGTCTTAAATATTTCCCAAGGCCTGTTCATTACTAGATTGAGTGACATGTATAGAATTTTCTTATACCTGGAAGTCATGAACTAACAACCCACATTACCTATGATTTTCAGTATCTGATATAATACTAAACTATTATGGTGCACAGTATATGTCAAATAAGACAATGGAAATAATCAACATATGGTTTTACTTTGTCTCAAGCAGACCTTGCCGTGTACAACATTTTAGAACAATTCAATCTTATGATTTCCTTTAATTTAAATACAGACAATTCTTCAGGAAAATGAAAAAACGGGTATCAAATTTGTTCACAATGCAGAGATGCCTACATAAAATCATAAGACTTTACAATACTTAATACGTTCCTATTTTCTAAAACATACTGTATTTTATTTACTAGATGCTAATGATCTCTTTACTAAAATATGAAGCTGCAAATGTTTTATGAACATATATTTTAACACTGATGTTGCAAAAGATTTATATTATTTTACCAGTATAGTTCATAACAATAACATATGTGCTATTATGGTTTTACAAAGAGTAGATTTATATTACTTTCATAGACCCATCAACTCATGAGTGGACAGGCTAATATGTTTAAGTTTTAATCTGTCCTTGAAAATGGGGCACTTGAGCTGCAGCCCCAATTTTTTTACAGTTAAGCTAACTTTTAGTTGTCACCCTTAGAGAAACCTTGGTCTTTGTAGCACATTAGACTAAAAGCTGTGAGATCCATTATGTAGTTATCATAATATTGCTTCTGCATGAACAGCTGCATGTTATTGACTGTTTATCACTCTCAAATGATATCTCAGAGAGAAGTGGGAGAGATAACTCAGATATCCCTTCTGGCTCTCATACTCTGAGCCCTCTGACCCACTGTCAGCCGAAGTATCTTCATGCTATTTTCCTTATCAGGAAATCGCACTGACCCAGCCTCCTTCTGCCTCCAGATTCTTCTTGTGAATGTTGAACATTTCACAAGACAAGTGGCCATGGTCCCGAGTGCAGTGGGCAGTCTTTGAGCAGAAGCAAGCTAATTGGCCTGCATGAAAATAGATCAGTGATCTTACTTGCAAAGCACTCAAAGCAAACATCTACATGAAATGTGTTTCCCCCTCTCCCACAATGTACATCAGAGACTGACATCCTGCAGAAAGGCAGACTTGAGATGTGCAAAACAAAGCCAGTCCATTTCCAGCCTCAAGAGTCATTCAGACCTTGAATCATGACAGAGTCTCTTAATAGACAAACATTTCTGTGCAGACAGGAGCATATATAGCTCTGCATTTGAACTTTTGGTGTTTTCCATTCTTGGATAAAGACATCAGACTAACCAATGCAAGTCTGTGGGATTAACCAAATGTGAATATTCAGGATAGCAAATAGTTGTTATCATCCATGTAAATGAGCTCAGTCCACTTGTTCATTAATTTTAGAATGTTTACCTCAAGGATTCAACATGCTTTCTGATAAAGTTCAAAAATGACATTCCAGTTTTCAGAAAGGCTGACAAATATATCACTGACTAAATTTTCAATCTTTTTTCCAAGTCCATAGGCTTCTCTAGAGCCCAGCAATCCAAACAACTTGTCATTCCTAGAGGGCCAGAAATATTGCTATTTGAACACAAAACAATCTGGAAAAAGATGCTTTTCTGATATGATATATACTAAACCACAGGAACTTCTGTTGACAATATAAAACATAAAGAAACTTTCACTGCCCTGAATGAAATCTTGTAGCACCTACAGGTTCATATGAACACGGGTTCCTTTCCTTAAATTTGAGTCACATACCATTTACTGGACATAGTTACACAGGCTTCCAGACATCTATTGAAATATATGACTTAAATTACTTCTCTCTGAAAAAGTTAAGGCTTGCTCTGTTCAAACTTATTTCTGCAATGCATTGGGGAATTTCCCTAACGTTTTAAGATATATGCAGCCCACTTGCACAAAATTCTTTAATACTTAAAATCCTTTTATAGGCATTTGAAACTCTCTTTGACCCTCATTGTTTCTGTTTCAATTTGAATTAAGCCTAATCTTGAGAGTGTGTTTCTCTGTGAACCCATTTGGGAAAGAGACTGTCGGCTAAAGGAGGTGAATCAAAATAGGTAAAAGAGACATATGATATTATGTGAAATTCCCAAAAGAAGAAGCAGGATCCATCCTTTTCCATAATCTTTTTTGTTCGAAATAATTTCACTGTGTTATCTCAGTGCTCTATAGACAACCTTATGTTGAGTGAGGGGAGGTAGATTTTTGATCCAGAATATTGCCAATTAAGGGACTATAAAACTATGCATTTAGCACTTAAGGCACACATTTTTTCTTTACATACACTGAAGTATTGTATGATCTGCTCTTCAAACAAGAGCATAGCATGATTTTCCAGTGTGCACCATGTTTAGGGAAATGTCATCCCTGAGAGGGTTCATGTGGTGTCACGTAGCTGGGACCAAACTGACTGACTCCCTGCACTCCTGGGTAAGCTAGGCCATGTGAGAGCCACAGGGCTACCCAAGGCTAAGTGCCCTTGACTTGATAGTGATATCCACAGAGCAAAAAAGTGTATACAGAACTTAGAAGTAGATGCACTTTGTTTCCTTCTTTTCATTTTTGTCCATGACTTCTTCACTGCATTACATAGCAACTTATATTTCATAGGATCCTTTCAGAGAAAAATGTACATGTGACGGACACATGGGAATCAGATTTTGAAAACCCACTCATAGAAACGATCTTTAATTAAGAGATATTTTGTAATTTTGCAGTCTTTCAATGAATTATAGTGACAATGTGTTGGTGATACGCTCATAATTAGAAATGAGTTGGCTTACAGATACATGCTGTTGAAGTAACTCCTAGTCCTCTAAAAGATGCATTTTTACCCATTCACCCATTTGGCTCAAGTGGTTCTATTAGTACTGGGGAAACACTCATCTTTGTTGAATTGACTTTGACTTAATGTATATGACTCCATTAGTAGTGCCTTAAAGAAAAATATTCTTGAGTTTTGTAAACATCTGCCAATTCTGTACCATTTCTACTAAGCCTCAGCAATATGCATATTACTATATATATATATGCTATATCACTATAGTATATATATATACTATATTACTATATATATACTATATTACGATACATATATGTGTATATATATATTCTCTATAATGGCAGAGCATCTTATGGAAGATAGTAAACAAATGTGCTCTTGACTATTCCATATGAAGTTAAAATTAGATGTAAGACTCATAGGTATCCAATCGGGAAATCAACTGCCTTCTTTTGTAAGGAGGCATAAAATGAATTTTATTAGTTTTATCAAATAATTTGAGGACCTCCTCAGAAGGGCTGTTTTGAGAATTACTGAGTCTGTGCTTAGGATGACCAGAGATGCTGACAAATAACTCAAAAAGGCAGCAGAGAAACAGAAATAATGATGAATCAACACTCCCACAGTTTTAAGGACAGACGATGATGTAATTTCAAAACAATGGAATGAGCGTCATAGATAACTGGAAATCACAAAGCTCTGTAATAGAAAACGTCGCAGAAAATCAGAAGCTTTATTATTGCTGGGTGATTGCTTTAAAATATATAGAAACAATAAATGTTCTGTTCTTTGAACTTACAGTCTAGTTCTCCCAATAAAACAAGCTGTATCTTGTCTGCCCCTAGATCAAAGTTTAAGTGCAAGTGTTTTCCTTTGCTATTCTTTCAACATTTTTGTTTCTCTTTCTCACCCTGCCCCACAAAAACTTCCAAGGCACCAGATATGTGGAAATGCTGACTTAGGTCATTACTTCATTGCCTCATTTATCTCAGCTCTTCTCATCCCCAAGTCTCACTTCATGCTCTATATGCCTGGTAAACCTCCTTCACATTTTCTTCTGCCTCCATACTATTTTGTTTCATGTGTTAGCTAATTTACAGTCTACAGTCAATGAAAAATCTGTATATCAGAAATGTTTTTACTGGATATTTGCATTATAATATTTGAGTAACACCAAGAAGTTATTTTCTGTAATGACAATTTCACAGACAAATGACGTGGACATCTTTGCCAAGATAAGTCATAGTGAGACATCCAAAATGTCTATCCCTGATTGCTTCCACCATCCCTTCATGAAGGTAAATAAGATGAGATGCATAAGGATCTGTTTCAGAAGAATTCACTTTGAATGAGTGGTCCTATCTAATTAAATAAAATTTTGTATTAATGTAGAAGATTTCAGAAAAATGTTAAGAAAATTAAAGTACTTTTTAGAGAATTTTCTGTTCTGTTTAAATCTTTGAACTTATAACTATGTTATACTTTTATTTTACTGTCTTCTTACCCTGCCAAGAATCTGCAACTATGTGCATGTGCCAATTTTCATTTCTGATATTTCCTATCAGGGCCTTTGTATTCTTTTGCATTTTAAATTGGTCTTCCTAGAGTTTTAACAGTTATATTATTACTCTAAAAAAAAACTTTTAAACAATGTTTTATTTTTAATTTTACAATATTAGAACCATAACATTTAATGTCTTCCATTTTCTTTCAACATATCATCTATTATTTAGTTTCTAGCTCTTAACATGTATATATTACATATATTACATGTATCCTTCATCCTAACCTCTCTTATTTCTTAATATCAGTATCATAGCTATACCTTTTCCTCTAGGTTCTTCTTTAACTGTATCCTACAATGTTAATATACAATTGAAAACTTTCTGGCTTCATGGCTTATTTAAAATATATCTAGTTCACCTACAAGTAGAAGCATAGTTTCATGTAATATATAATTTTAATTAATATTTTAGTACTTGAAAGATATCTTCATAGTCTCTTCTGATGTGTACTGTTGCTTTTGAGAAATCAGTCTAGCTGCCATTACTTTGCAGGAGGTTGTTATATTCTATCTAACTGATACTAATATATTTTCCCAGTTTAAAGTATGAAATTGATGTTTCTAGGTAAGATACTATTCTATTTATGCTAGCTAGAATTCATTATGAATCCCTTAATTGAGACCAGATAGTACTCATCAGCAACAGATGTTTTCATTCAATGCTCCATTTCTCCTCTTTTATATTTCTGCCTATTTCTCTATACATGCTTTACATTGCATAATCCTTTTACATTTATAATACCTTCGAATTATTAGCACCTTATAATAACTTTTAATTCACTGATGTTCCGTTCAACTATTCCTAATCTTCTAGTTAACTCATCAGATGAACTCTTTTCAACTCTAGATATATTATTTGTTCACTTGTTTCATATCTGACTGGCACTTTTTTGTAACTAACTCACATCTTGCTCTGAGATTAATTATCCCATGCTTTCATTTCTTACATATACATAACTAAAATATTCTTTGTTCTATAGACAGACAGTAATTCCAAAAATCCTGCTGATTTGTATTACCAATGACGTTTAAATCATAAAACCTTCTTTGTGCTTTGAGATTTTTTTTAAAATAAAAAATACATGTTTTCCAGAGTTTTAATTGTAAAAAGGTTTTGAAGTCTGGTTGAGGATATATTTTTCTCAGATGTGGTCAGAACTGGTGTCTGCTAAATATCAAGGGGCATTTCAATCCAAGTTAATTTTATTTTTAATTCTCATTTTCTAATTGTTTGAGTGGCAAGCAATTTCTGTTCTTTTAAATCTGTAGATTTGTGATCTTATAGATACTGCCTTACTTTCTTTCAAACTCAAACATTCTTTTCAATCAGTTTGAACTAAATTTTATTTATTCAATTATTTACTAATCTAGCCATCATTTGGAGTTTCTAGTCAAAATTTTAAGACCCTCTGATCCACCATATAAATGAATATTGAAAAGCTTTTAAAACATGTTCCCATAAAACAGTTCTTTTGTTCTTCACATGGCCAAAGTATTAAGCATAATTCTAAAGTTTATAAAAGTGTACTTCTGGTTCAGGTAGTAATACATTCAAAGTGATCCTGGATTAAAAGATATGCTTAACAATATTTTTGACCAGCACCTCATACAGGAATAATACAGACTGAGATTAAATAATTTTTGCAAGGTCAGTTAGAGTTTATTGATAACCATCTGTTCCAAATCCCAGTTCTGTAATCTTTATCCCTAAGTTTTAACTCAAATATTATATATTTCAAACACAGTATCAACTTTTTAATGCCCAAGCCCATATTGCATATATTTTACTTCCTCTATGAAAATTTCATCTTGAATTCCTGAATTAAACTCTGACTGGTGAAACTTTGATGTATGCAGAACTGCTACTCTTTCTCCTTATGCGTGCATACTATTGGAGCAAGGGTATATGTGAGAGATGCTGACATTGTGTGGGATTTATGAACCCAAGTCACACATTACTTACAAAGAAGGCAGTTGTAGGATAAAGGTTCAAGAAGACTGGTAAGGGTCAATCACACATGACAATGACAGATTGAGGAAAATTGTCAGTTAAGACAGATAGCTTAGATTTTGTTTTCCTTTTTAACTATAAACACATCTGTGGTTTCATCATATGTAAAATTAAATCTCTAAACTTTAAAAGAAATATAATGTTAAAATAACAATTAAGTATGACCAGGGAGAAAATTGGATGGCACAAGGTAGCATATTCCAATATTTGCCAACATCAAAAGATCTATTTATTTCATCAGCCTCTTTGATTATATTTTGAGCTTTATTTCCTCCCAGTGAACTATTTTGTCATGGTGTCAAGGTGTCATTAGTTAACAGTTAAAGCGAGCATATAAATGAAAAGAATTTGAAAATCTTTGAACTTCAAAGAAACAGTTTAGAAGGAAAAAATACGAATGAGAACAAAAAAATAACAACAAAAGCAATGGCAGAGACTTCTCTTGGCACCATACAGCATCAGGCTCTTCAGGTTAGTTATATTTATTTCATGTCTTTGACATCGCAGTGGTCCAGAAGTATCCATTAGAAAGTTGAAAGACATCTCTAGGTCAAGTGATTTATAGAAGCAACGTGGACGCTCCTGTGAAATGCCATATTCTGGCAACTTAATCAATCCTTGCTGCAAACAGCCATAAGTCCTTGAGTGTTGGTTCTAGGGATGTAGAAAAATAATCCAAAATCTGCATTCTCTATTTCAAATTTTTGTTTGAAGCAAATTAAAACTACCCTTTGATACAGTCTTTCATGGAATTTAAATGTGAAATTAAAGCATGAGCGCACTAACAGAGAAAAAGGAGACTAGGACTGATGTTCACTTGCTTTATTTTGTCCTTAGATTGAAATACCATTTAATTTATCCATGAAGTACTTCATTCAACAGAGTAGGGACCAGTTATCACCAGATACTGCCTGATGGATAACAATGCAATCAACATGGCTCCTGATACCTGGGAGCTTCTGGTCTAGTGAGGAAGTGCGAAAGAATTGAAAAAAGAATGCACACACAAAAAAATTATCAATGACAGATTTTTTTTAAGGGCGGCCAGGTAGTTGTGTGTCTAAGAAACCGGGGGGGGGGGGGGGGTATGAGGAAATGTCTCAAAGCAAAAAATTCCTGAATTGATAACTATCTAATGACAGCTTGAACCATACATATTTTTAAATTTATTTATTGTTGATTGAGGTAGTATTTGAATGCCCACATCAAGGGTTACCGCCATAGTGCACCCACCATTAAATCACCTATAGTCCACTACCATTCCCATGGTGAACAAGCACATTCTTTATTATAAGAATAGATCATCCAGGAAAGGGAGCTGGAAAAACGACAAGGGAAAACAAGATGGATGTGCTGGAGGACATTTGAAGGCAGATATACCTGTAAAATAAAAAAAAAAAAAAAAAGGAAACCCGATACAACAGCACTTAAGGAGAGAGTTCGGATCAGGGTCCAGTTGGATATCATAGGTCTCGGCAAAGACTTGAATTAAATTCAAGGTGAAGAGAATCTATGGAACAATGTTAAGTAGGGGACTACCACATAATCATATGCCTGCATTATTCCTTATCCCAGCAGTGTTGCAGATACTTGGTGTGTAAATTGCCCAAACAGTATCAACCACCTTTAGTTTTATGCCACGTAAAGTTTGACTCCCATGGAATAATTTATAAACTAAATAATATTATGTTTTTACCATGACCTGGGGAAAGGGATATATTCAGCGTATCAATTCCCAGTTCTTGGATAGGAGAAGAAAATCTAATGTACTCAAGCTGGAAAGATTATAGCGCATCTTGTAAATATTTCTCCAGTGTGTAATTCCCTACTTGGATGAGTTTTTACCTTGAATCAGACTTCAGTCCATTACGGTCGAAGGAAAATAGAACAGAAATTATGAATTCTTTCAAAAATAAAGCAAAAAGCACAATTGTACAATAAATGCAGGAATCTGTGCTCCCTCACCCGTCATTTGTCCAGAGATCATCACCAAGTGGCAACTTTGCTAACAGGGCATTTCGTGAGAAGGCCATGGTCTGCTGAAATAAAGCCATTAGGAAAATAAATGATTCTCTTTAGCATCTTGGCACAGGCCTAAGTTTTATGCAGCACTATTTTTCTATGCTTCCATGGATATACAAGAATTCCACTGAAGTGTTGTAAAGGCGAACTGTGACAGATGTTATCATTCTCTTGTAAGACTAAGAATCAACTGGAATTGCCAATATCATCTACTGTGGTCTCTCATTCACCCATTATCAATAACTGATGTTTTGATGCAATGTAGAATCAATCTCCTGATTAAGTTTGTTCTGCTGATATAGTGAATCCTTAACATTCCACAGATCTATGATTTTTAAAATGAAACCAATTTTAGATCACTCTTGCTTAATAACTATATTGAAGTAACTGCATGCTTCCAAATAATGGAAAAAAATAACCTCTCAAACTCTAGTAAGATGCTATGAAACAATTTATTTTGATGACTATTTTAAAACAAAGGAAATATTCAGGATTATCTATCTTCACAACTGGAAAATGAGGGGAAGAGAAATATTAATGGTAATAGAGGTCAGGATTTATGAAATGGATGGGAAATAATAAGCTGAACTGAAGCACACAAATTAAATGTGACCCACATACATTATTTTTATTCACACCTCTACCCAAAGTAATGTTCCAAAAGGGAAGCTAGAGACAGGTGGAGCTGCACAGAGCACTTAAGCCAAGCATAATTTGTCTTTGCCTGAGAAGCTTCTTGTGAGGTATTAACAGTCATTATAATAGGCATGGCAGTGGTTCATTTGGAAAACCCCTATAAAAAAATGCAAGCCTATATACAAAAAGCAGATCCAAAGCATCTCATGATGGAATCCAGATGTGTCCTTCAGTACATATCCCCAGGATAATTCTAAGTCAGTTTCCTTGCAGGCATATCTGAACTTATATAATTCCTTTCAAAAAGTTTATAAACAGATTTTTATTCTCTAGTCTATTTTGACCATCAGTGCTATGCCTTATGCTTAAAATAGTCTATTTTAGATTACCGAAAATCCAAATCTGGCTGGACTTCTTATAAATAGTCACAAGGAAAATTGTCAGGTCACAATTTCTTAGCAGTGATTTTCGTTAGAGACCTTTACATCTAAAAATAATTAGAAATAAAGATTGCAATGGAAAAAAGGTATACTGTGAAAGGTCTCATTCTGCTGTTGTTGTCTTACTGTTTGTACCTAGACCATGAAGTTGACTATCATGAGTGCAGATATTTTTCTTTCCCCAAGGTTCTCAAAACATAATAAGATGTGCTTCGGCTGACTTCAAAATTGCAGCTATCTTCAGATATTTTGAAATGGTCTCCTAATCCAACTCACTTCCAAACAGGGTTGTAGCAATCACAATACAGCCTCTACTCACTGCATGGCAATGACTCAGGAATCTTCCAGTTGGGTTCACTTCAAACACAGTGCATGACCCACTGTACAAACTTTTTTCCAATAGACAGTCAGCAGTACATATGATTCCACACAGTTAATTTTAGAATGTAATTCATGGGGCTCTTCCCAGATCCCTCAGTGAAGCATCTGTTCAGAGCTGGTCCATATGACATAGTCTGGCAGTTTTTATTGCTTTCCCAAGAGAATCTCTTAATGATATCAACTTCTTCGTTGTCTTTTGAACAGATAAGTGTTGCCTCTGATGACAAGAATTGGAATTTCTGCATCTGAATAATATTACACAAATATCAATCATAGATTCATTTTTTAAGTCATTATTTTAACAAGTGTTTATTGGGAGCATACCCTTAGGCAGGTGCCATCCTATTGATTAGGAAATAAAAAATTAAAATTTAAAAAAAATCAAAGTTTCCGCTCCCATGAAAATTTAGACTGATGGAGCTCAGAATTTTCAAAATGTACAAAGTGAACCCAAAGTTCAGTATGTCCATCTTTGACTTCACTCCGGAGGTTCATTGGGTTCACCTAGAGATCTCACTCATTCCTAATGTTATGAAATAACCCAGGGACAGAAAGCAATTAGGCCTCTTCAGTTCTGCATCAATGCTCTCTCTGTTATACAGCTGACAATAAAATATATTCAACTACAATTAAATAAATTTTTTCTACTTTTATCCTGGTTCCAGACATCCTTCAAGATGATAAGACACAATGCTTATAAATACAAAAAATGAGTATGTAAAAGGAAATTATACACACACACACACACACACACACACACATATATATATATATATATATATATATATATGGTATGCATACTTTTTGCTCATGAACCACGAAGCTCAGTTACTTAGAAGAATACTGCAGCCCCACCTGTTCTCTAAGGAACTCACCATATTTTACAGATAATGCTCAGATCTTCCTCACAATATTCCTATGATGCATTGTTATGAGATTACTTGTATTATGTACAGCACCTTTCCTGTTTGGACCTTGAAGGTGCCTTTTACAAAAATCTGACATAAAAGAAGGTAATTCTCATAGTGCTCTGGGGAGATGGAAAAATATATTAAAAACCATAGAAAGACCAAATTACTATTGGTGACTAGGGAAATAAGAGTCACTGAGAGTTAAGGGGCTACATAACAACTGTGGAGAAGAAAATTTTTGTTCCTACTTTTTTAAAGCAACAGATCCTCCTTGAGCATGAAGAGGGTGCCTGTGACTAGGGAGCATGATGATAGAAAATGGAAGCATAAAGATCGTTAGGAGGAAAGAGACACCTTCATTGATGCAAAGACTTGAGGAACCAGGACAGGTGGAGGAAGTGAGACATATGTCCTTGCCTCCACTTCTCTCTGTATACCAGTTCATAACTTCCTAAGTCTATTCAGTGTATTGGGTTTTTTTTTTTTTTGCTTTAATTTATTTATATATTTCACATCATTGTAATCCCCGGGGGTCACCCACCCTCTCTGCTCCTTGGCTTCTCCAGCTGCCCCCCACCTCAGTTGTGTATTTTCATTTGGTTGTCCATATATTAGTGAAACCATCTGGTTTCTGTCTTTTTCTTTCTGACTTGTTTCCGCTAATATGATTTCTTCTAGGTCCATTCATGTTATCATAAATTCACCAAATTAGTCACTTTTAATTGATGGGCAATATTCCATTGTGTGTGCCTATATATATCTATATCTATCTATCTATAGATAGATTAGATAGATAGATAGATAGATAGATAGATAGATAGATAGATAGATAGATAGATAGATAGATAGATAGATAGATAGATAGATAGATAGATAGATAGGTCACATCTTTTTCATCCATTCATCTGTATCAGGACATTTGGATTGTTTTCATGTCCTTGCAATTATAAATAGTGCTATAGTAAACATCATAGTATAGGTGTCCCTTTGTACAAGTATTAAAGTCTTCTTTGGGTAGATTCCAGGAAGACCAATTGCTGGGTCAAATGGTAGATCCACTTACATTAGTTTGAGGATCCTCCACACTGCTTTTCATAGTGGCTGGACCAGCTTACATTCCCACCAGCAGCATAAGAGTGTACCTTTCTCTCCGTATCCACACCAACACTTGTTGCCAGTTTTTTTAATGTGGACCGTTCTTTCTAGTATAGGGTGGTATCTCATTGTGGCATTCTTTAAAGAGATAGAACAAAAATTACTGAAATTAATTTTAAATAACAAAAGATCTCGAATATTCAGTGTATTATGGTATTAAAAGAAGGGACCAGAAAGGAGTCTGACAGTGCCAGTAAGTCTTCATATCTGCAAGGGCACATCCTTGCATAACAAGGGTGACTGCAAGTGTCTGTAAATTGCACAACCACAGTGATGTTTGTGTCTGTGTCCTCAGTACCTGGCATACTGTAGGCAATGCAAGAAATGTCTGTGAATAAATGAATGACATCCCAGGAGGCAGTTCAAAGGATAGAGAGGTAAAGTCAGGCCACTGAAAAATCCTTTTGCGCACCATTTCAACCAAGATTTTAAATAGTTTTCAATGTATAGAGATTCTTGTCATTTCACCCACACATGCACAGGTGTGCATACACACCATTTTGTAGAAAAAAAGAATGATTTTTCAAAAGTTGTCCAAATTGTCCAAGTTGACACAGAAAGTAAGGGGAGACTTAGCTCAACAAAATGTTGACAGCATCCATAATTTCTAGATTTCTATACTAGGAGCAGTGATTGCGAAATAAGTGATCTGTTGTCCTGTTTGTGCTCCTGCTCACATCTGGTCAGAGAGATAATGTTTCTTAGTTACTATGGATCACAAAACATGGCTTCCAGGGCTATTGGCACTTATAATTACACTCTTTCCTGAGTACCTTTGCATCCTTCATTGCTGCAGACACAGAATGAACCATCACATTTGCCTTCTACGGAGCCCATCTAATTAGTGTCTGATGAGTCTTGGTGAATTTCATGCACTTAGGCACTCAGAATTTTAATTGATTTTCAAATCTGCAATCTCTTTCTTTTTAATATATATTGTCTAGAAGAGATCTCTTCTAATTTTTTTTTCCTTTCAGGCTTTCATAATATGTAACTGTCTTATAGTTGCCCCTGGGATTTACACAGTAAATCTCTCCTTTCTGTAATGGTTCTCACTTATGCAAAGATAAATATTAACCTTCTCATTTCTGAAGCAACACCACACAAGCATAGCTTGAGAATTTCAAGATATAAAAATATATCTTCAGACATTACTATTCCTAAATACATGGAAAATATAGTCACAAGAACAGATCTGTCAAAAACTTATTCACAGAGGATTTATGGTCCAAGGAAATATCTAAGGTGTGTGTTTTATATCACTGGAACTGTTAATTCCTTTAATTTTGTAAAAAATGAAAATAAATAGTATATTTAGGGGGGAAGCAAACAGACCATAAGGCCAGTGAAAACAGATGAATCACCAGGACCATTTAATATCTAAGGCTGCAATTGTCTATATTGAGCTGCCTTTAAGAAATTTTTAGAAATAAAATTTGTAGATATTTCATGGAATAGTTTTTGCTTTGTTGTATCTAAAGGATAAATAATGCTATTATATGTCTATATGACTAGATCACAGGATTCCCAACTGGTCTATGTTATTCCTCTATTTCTCTGTGTATCAATTTGGATGTTTCTAGAAGCAATTATTATTTGGACTGGTGAAGAGAGTCAAACAGAAAGTTTTCCCCAAGAGGGTGGACATCACCTTGTCTCATGAGATATGAACATAAAGGCAGGTTGAATTCACTCTCTGCCTTGTTTTTCTCATTTTTGTTTTTGTTTTGTTTTGTTTTGTTTCATCTCTCTTTGTCTTCATGATTCCTTATCCCCAGGACTGTGGTCTCAGCCTGGAATCAGCCATCAGCTCCCAGTTCTTGAGCTGATGAGACACACTAAAGTCCTCTTTGGGTCTCCTGCTTGCAGATGCACATAGCCGATGTCAGTTTCCATGTTCATCTGAGCCAATACATTAACTAAACACCTTAATTCTCTTCCTCTGGAGAAACTTGGTTAATGCAACATGATTCAAGCTATAAGAATAGGTCTTCTTATTATTTCATATTAGAAGGATTATCTGGGGAAAACATAACAAACCATAACAGCAGTCAAAACTGATGCAGCTATTTTGCATCTAGTTAAGCTTAAAGTAAAGCAAAACAAGAAAAAAGTGTATGAGGTGTGTGTGTGTGTGTGTGAGAGAGAGAGAGAGAGAGAGAGAGAGAGAGAGGGAGAGGGAGGGAGAGAGGGAGAGAGAGAGAGAGATTCACCAGAGATGGCCAGTGACATATCCAAAGTCTACATGAGTAAAGAAGGATATTTGTGGTGGTAGCCCTGGTAGTTTCAATATGAAATGACTGTTAAAGCAGGATTCTCAAATAAAACATGTCGCCCAATACAGCTTTCTTGGCAAGAGTAGAGGCACCAAATATTGCTTAGTTATCTCTGGTTCACATGTACATATGCATACAGAATGCATTTATATGATTAAAATATTTATTTTTTAGCACAAAGATGACATTTTTTGACAGTGTGAAATAGAGATTGTTCATTGGCATAGACTCAGAAGAGAGCACTGATGTGAAAAAATACAAGTACGCAGCACACTGGGAATGAAAAATCGATATTGCCAACTGTTATTTATTTATTTATTTACTTACTTACTTACTTACTCATTTACTTAGAGACCAGGTCTTGTTATTTTTGCCCATGGAACTGCAGGCTCATGTTGCCCAGGGTACCACAGACTTAAGCAATCCCCAGCCACAGCTTCCCAGGTAGCTGGGATTACAGGCACACACCACCACGTCCAACTATTTTTGGGGGATTAGGTCTTACTACGTGCCCCTGGCAGGACTCACCCATGATCCCTGACCCCAGCCCCGTCTTCCTAGGCTGTCACTTACAGGCATGCGCCACCATGCCCAGCCCAAATATTATTTTTGAAGTAAGCTTATTGAGGACCTAGCAATAGCAATTTCTCCTGCATGGAGAAAAGGAAGAAGTTATGGCCCTGGAAGAAGGTAAAAGGATGGTAGAAGGGAAGTGAATCAAGTAGTGAATACTAGCGATAACCCTGAGCCCCCTGCACTGTTTTTAAGGGATGGCAACATGACAGCTGAGTCAGCTGAGGGGAAACATCTCATTGAAAATTGCAGAAGGTGAGATAATCTGAATAAGAAAAATTTCAAACTTTGGTGAAAGGGGATTTCACCAAATGAAAGAATAGGGAGTATCAAAACCTACATGTCCTGAGGAGAGTCATGAAAGCCAGACTTGTACAACCTCCACTGGGATTTATTCAGATTTGGAAGAGGATTTACTTCAGATCTAAAAAGAGAATAGAGGTGGCCACAGAAGTTAGGTATGCCCATGCTTTCCTAAGACCAGTGGTGACCCTACACATTCTCCCCCATTTAGGAAGGCATATTGGCATGAAGTTTGTTAAACTCACACTTTCATAGCAGTAGGCTCAATAAGCTATCACTGGTACACAATAACTGCACATCTTTGCCCCATGGCGTCACGAGAGAGTAAAATAGCATCACCCTCATCCCCAAGCATTTCTCCTTGAAGCATTCTAAATTTACCCTCCCTTCCCACTGACCCTCTTCCCCCTGCAATATATATTTTTCTCAATTCATATTAATTTGCATTATTTTGCCTTTCTAGAATTTTGTAGTCACAAAATCTTTATTTTTTAGCTTTTTTCACTCAGTATAATTATTTTGTGCTTACTATCTTATATGAGCAGTTTATTCCATTTTTCCTGAATATTCTCAGTGGAGATAACTGCTTATTGACCTGATTGAGGTAGCTTTATTGTTATTTCAGTGGTTATTGTTAGGTTTAATTTATTATCCTTACCACAGCTCATGTGATATCAAACTACTGTATGGTTAGTGGGAGAGAATTTCAGATTAGTATCCTTTCCAGCCTTTGGTCTCTTGTGGTCAGACATTGTCCTTTTACATATGTTAATAAAATTTTAATGAAGCATATTTTAAAGTTACAAAGGAGTGTTTTTGAATTTCTCTGTGCTCACCGTTTCCATCTTGGGTCATTTCATTGTTGCTGGAGGAATCCTTAAAAGCGCTACAGAATGATGTACACTTTCAGCATTTGGGTATCTGAACAAAAAAGTTTTTATATCACCTTCATTTTCAAAGATATTTCTCTGGAGTATCAATTCTTAAGTAAAAGATTTATCTCACTTTTATGACTTAAACATGTAGTTACATGTTTTATACTTCCTTCTCACTCACACGGTTTCCAGTGAGAAAACTACTCTCCTTGCTTTGGTTTCTCTGAATTGAAAGTATTTTTATCCTCCAACTGCTTAGAAGATCTTCCTCTTTTCACCGGCTTTAAGTGATTTGATAATAATGGACACTGATCAACAGGTCAACAGTTTTTAATCATATTTGGAACATTCTACCACTACTTCCTTTCTTCCCATTTGTGGAGACTTCTATTACACATATATTTAGCCTCGTAAATGATCTCTTAAACACTTCATTGCTGCTTTGCTGATTAGTTTTATTATTCTCTGTATGCATCTTCATTTTAAACAGTGTCTACTACTGACTTTTAGAATCTGTGTCTTTTATCTCCTGATACTCTGGTCTTCCATGAAAATGTCCTTGGTTTTTTACATCTTTAATCTTGAACTTTTCATTTCTAAAAAATCTATCTGGATCTTTTAAAGTGTGTACACCTCTCTTTCTATCATATTCCACAAGTATCCTCTAGCTTTTGAACATATGGAATAAATTCATAATTACTGTTTAAATATTTTTACCTACCAATTCTAACAGGGCTCTTTCTGAGTCGGTTTGATTGACACTTTACTCTTCATTATGAACAATGTTTTTCTGCCTTTTTGTTTGCCTGGGTACTTGTAACTGGATGACAGACTTTGTAAATTATAGCTTTTTGGGGGGCTAACGCCATATATATTCCTAAATTAGTTTTTATTTCTTTTGTAACATGGTTAAGTTACTTGGAACAATCTGATCTTTCAGGTCTTGCTTTTAAGATTTGGTAGGTGGGGATTCAGGAAAATTTGCTCTAGGGTTAAATTAGCCATTACTGGGGAAAACCATTCCTCAGTACTTTACTCAATGTCCTGTAAATTATGAGGTTTCGGTCTGGCTACTGAGAACATGCTCTGCCTGGATGCCTGCTGCCTCCACTGCAGCCTAGAAACATCTCAAAACAGGGAGCTGGGGTAATCAGAGGGCTCATCTCATTTGTTTCTCTCAAGGATCACTGTCCTTTTGACTTGATGTCCAATTTCTTGAGAACTATTGACTCATGTATTTTGTCCTCTTCATTAGTTATTTCAGGTATGAGGATAAATCTGGTCCTTCTTATCCTACCTCAACCAGAGCTAGAAACTCTGAGAGTTATACTTTTAGCTTTGATTTCATTGATTTTTTGGGAAAAAATTATATATTAACCTTGATATTTTTGTTGCTATTTGTAAAATGTCCTTCGTAACAGACTGTGACCTACCATATGTTGCAGAAACACACAACGCACATTGAATTAATATATCCTCCTGGGAGCAAACAGAGAGGTCAGGAGTATCTCAGCACAAGCCAGTTTTTATGTGAACATTAACACTCTAAGACTGAGAACAGAATTCTGAAGGACCTGGAGGACTGTGAATCTTAAGGGCAGGAATAGACAAGTTATGTCCTAGGGAGAACTTCAAAGAGGAGTTTCCCTGAATATGTTTTGTGGTTTGCCCTCTAAAAATTGTGACTCCTTGTTGTCAGGTTCACATGGTGTTCTCACTGGTTGGAGAGTAGGTAGAGATCATGAACTCTGATGATGGTATGTTGAAGTGGGCATATCAAGGTAAAACAAATGTTCAGAAAGACAAGCCATGACACCAGAATGTACCACAGAACCATCCTGAGCAGAAGAACCTATGTCAGACAGAAAAATAGTATACATACCATTCCCTTTCCAATGTAAGGACTAGAGAATAGCTTGGGAAGCTCTCCAAGAAGGAGAGGACATTTCAGTCAATGTGAAGGTGAGGGTAATATTCGTGGCTTCCCAAGGACTTTTCCTAAATGACTTTTCAACAATACAATTGAGGGTAGCAGTCTCCAGTTGGAAGTAGAACCCCCAGTGACCAATATAAAGACGGCTAACTATACAGGCAGCAGATCTTTCAGGGAAGTCTGTTATTTGGGGATAAATTCTCTATCTCACCCCCATGAGAGACTTATAGGAAGTCCTATTTGGAACTTGGAGTGGGACAGGTAGGCATCCCTCACATGCTTCATAGCTTTATGAGACATGCCTTCATCGGCAAAACTGTTGATATGAGGAGCTTTAAGATAGAACATAGGCTTGAAGTATGCTGAGTCACTACCTCGAATTAATCTGAGACATCAGCGCCTTTAATGTAAGAGAGTTGCGAGTCAGCTTGCATGTCATTACAACAGAAAAGAAGAAAATAAAGAAGGATTAGCTACAATATAGAATAAAGACTTGAAGATAAGTAAACATTTCCAAAAGGAATTAATCTCTGAAAATAGGCTTCACAGAGAATAACAATGGTTGAAGTGTTAAGACAATGTAACTTGGTTCCCAGATTGATAAATAAGTTCGTGCAAGACAGCTCTCACCAAACAGGGCAGTTCAGTTCTACTGCCTCAACCCATCTCCTTTGTTAGTAATGATATTTTGAATTAGAACCTTTGATCCTTGACTGAGCCCCATTCTCTTACTTCCTCTTGGAGTAATTGGTCAGTTCTGAAGTAAATATATAATGGATCAGAAAATTATTGCTGCCATCTATTATCTCCCCCCCCCCGTTAAATAAAATTAAAATAAAAACTAAGTAACCACAGGATACCCAGCCAGAATACCTTCCCCAGCTTTCTTGAGAAGATGTGTGTGGATATTTGACACACCAAGCAGTTTTTTTTTTTTTCTTCAGAAAGAATTAACTTAGCTGATAGGAGTATCTTTTCCTTGCCTTGCCACTTATCTACTTCTTGGAATGTTGACGTGACAAAGGGTGTTGAAGCAACCATTTTGGAATATGCAGCAATCTTGAAGATATACTGATGATTACAGAGCCAAAAATGAAAGGAGCCCTGTCTCTGACAACTCCTTAAACCTGCCATGTGAACACTAGATTACTTATTCTCTGATCTCATTTATGAAATAAACCCTTGACTGTTTTCTGTTTTCTTCTTGGGCAGTTGACTCTATTGATGAATGATCCAAACTACAATGTAGGAAGAGGTTATTGTCAAAATGGTGGAAAAGTATACATGCCATAGTGGAACCCGATTGATGTTGTCATAGGACAACCAGGATATGGCCAAGGTTCCAGGTCATGGTAAAGAGATAATCTGGCCAGGTTATGGGTCACTCTCCAAGGAATAGTCTGGACTCAAGGTGCAGAGAAGACCATGAGGAGAGTCAAGAGAAACATGCTTATGATCAGATCATTTAGAAGAATTTCATTTGAGTGTTAGTGTTAGTCCTGTGACCCATTCACAGTCAGTACTTCCCTTAAGGCACCATTTATCCTGCTTTAAAAACCTTGATATTCTGAATCTAATATCTGAAATTCTACATGTTAAATTAAAAAAAAAGAAAATGAATGAAATATTTTCCTTCAAGCAATGATATTTATAGTGATAAACAAAAAATGTTAAGTTATATGAATAAAAGCAATGCCATAACACTACAGTGTAAGTGAAAATGTATCTGTGCATGTGTGTGTGCACATGTGCAAGTGTGTATCATAATCAAAGCAATGTCAAGGGCATTAAGGAACCCTAAGAATGAGCTTAAAATAGAAAAGGGAAATTAATAATACCTCCATGGGTGAGGCCAAGGTAAGGGTTATAATAAGGCTGCCCACTAAATGATTCAAAGCAGAGATATGGAATGTAGATGTAGGAAGGAATGCAAGGAGACAGAACAGTCGAGGAGAACAGTGAGCTGAAAGCATAACCTTGGAATGGGCTGTGGCAGGGGTAATGGTTTCTTCACTGTGCCCGTTAGAAGGTTTCTTTCAAAGTACAACACCCCTTTGTTTCAAGATCATCTCTCTCTCCTGTGACAGAGGAACAGCAGCAGAAGAAAACTGTATGGCCTCTTCATCTATCCTTCCCTTGTGTGTGTGTGTGTTTGCACATGTGGACAGTCACACATCTGTCTGAAGGAGCCAGCAAAGTATGGAAGGGCTGAAAATATTACAAAGGTAATAACCTTTGTCTTCAGAGGACTGGGTTTTGGATCATCCAGAGCCCAAATGGTCCCTAAAGTTAGACCTCCTAATTTATGGTTTGCAACTTTATCATAACCTTTGGTAAACTGATTCAAGATAAAGAATTGCAATGATGTGGTCTTTGCTAAAATAAGAAGAATGTACACACCTATGTTTCTTTATCTAGTATTCCTTAACACTATCTTCCCAAAGCTGTGACCATTAAGTATTTAACAATTAAGGAAAAGACAGAGGAAAACCTAATAAAGAAAAAAAGGAAACAAAATAAGTAGTTTGTAATAGGAGTTTTAGGTGTCTGACTACTCATATCTCATAACCAAACTTTAAGAGAAAAAAGTTACTAGAAGGAAACCAAATTCAATCAGGGACCAGAAAAAATGAGAACATGTCTGTCACAAAAACCATCTTCCTGAACTGAGGCAAAGAGACTTACATGGGAAAGTGTTAACCAAGGGAAAACTTTAAAGGGTCTGCAGCATCAGGATTCTAGAGTAATGGCTGGATTTTCCAAGAACTGCATTCAGGGTCCCTTTTTTCCCATGTTTGGTTTTGATTCTGCTCTGGAGCCTGAAGCAGGCCTTTTACCAAGATAATGAGGTTGTGGCTTCACCCTTGCCTTATTGCTAACTGTATCTTGGTTTCAACTTGGCTCTATCAGCAAGAAAAGATAAATAAAAGCCAAAAAGAATGGAATGAGGACCAGAAACTCATGGCTAACAGGCAGGTGACATACTGAATGTACTCTATTTTGAAATTTTTCTGAAGTTATTGAACATCCCAAAATTGGCTGATAAGTATAATGGATGGAGAGAAGGAAGAGAGAGAGAGTGTGGGAGAGTGAGAACAAAGGAAAGAAACTCTCAGACATGTCCCAGGAAACACCCAGTAAATTCAGTTTCATCAACTTAAAAGGAAAAGGAAAAAACTGGCTATTCATTCAATAGTCTGGTACATTCGTGACACAGTGTGTACATTCTTGACACAGTTGGACTTTTAGACAACTGAAAAAGTGTGGATTAAAAATACCACAGAAATATAATCATTTAAAATGTGAACTCCAAATTATTGATAGTCCAAAGATGAAAATGAATTTATAGAATTTGAATCTGAAAAAATAGAACATTTACTAGAAATAATTTGTAGTAATGGGTGCATGCTCAGATAACTGTCTGAATTATAATCATAATATACAGAAACTCTAGAGGTAGACTAGTGGACTATGATCCCTGATGTTTTTAACATTTCTGAGTTATAGAAGTTGAGCAGAGAAAAAAAAATTCAATAGTAATCCATACTTAAAACTTCCTTAGTAGATAAAAATTATTACTCTGGGCCATAAAAACTAGGTTTTAGATAATAGAAGGAGATATAGTTATGGAAATTCAGGAAGCCATCACATTTTTTCCCTTATGGTAAATTCTGCTTTTTATTGAAGTGATGGAAAGGAGACAGGATTCAGGAAACCAAAAGCCATATAATTGCAGTAAATTATTAACCATGCACCAGTACCATCTCATAAATTAATTAAAACATTCACATTCATCTTATTATGAGAACCCACTTTTGCTCCTAACATAGCCATTTATTATTTTTCTAACTACAAGAATAAAAAAGCTTGAAATTACATCCAAAGGATTTTCACCTTCATAAAATATATCACTTTGTAGACTAAAAGGTAAATTGGAGAAAATTTCACCTAATGTAAAACCACCTGCTCATGTCCTTATCCTATATTTCTTAATAAAACCAGGGACAAGAGTCTATAGTCCAACCTCTTCCTCCAGAGCTCTGGGTAAAACAATAAGTTATCCAACTCATTTCAAATGATTTGTTCTATTTGAATTACCACCCTCTACACCCACAAAACTACACATAAATAGTAAATGACAACTAGACTTGAGAGGGAAAAAGGGACTTCTGCATCTGTTCCCAGATTGCAGTATCATCACCAGCTGTCTGTGGAAAATGACCAGGGCAAGGGGGAAAGGCATTACATCACTTGTTTTCCTAACAAGGATGAGAATTTTATGAGTTCTGTGCTCCCCTTGCACCATAAAGCACATATGATTGAGAAAACCGTGTGACATAACAGCATCAGCCTTTTGCTTTGCTGGAGGCAGAGAAGCCTGAACTCCACCTCAAGGGATAGAAACCCCTGGAAAACAACTTGAAGGACCATCTCATTGAAAAGACAAAAAGCAAATGTCTGTGCAGGAAGTGACGCAGTTACATGCTGAGCTGCAGATTTCCTGCTCAGATCTGCTCCTGCTGGACTTGAGGTGATTCAGCGCTGCATACCTGGCCCACTTCCAGGGTGGCATCTATGGGAACAGCATCTGTGTCCTACCACCGTGGCTGAGGTTTTGAGTGATTCCTGGTGGGCAGTCACTGAGTGAACGTGATCTGAGGGAAGATTAGTCATTTGGAAAGGACTCCTCCTCAGGTGTTTGCTCCCTCCCTCCCCAAGAACACATAAGCCTTCACTCTTATCTCCCAATTACAGGGAAGGGAGTATGGATGACTAGTGTGATGTTGTGAAAAGGTGAGCTATTCCAGCAGAGACTTCAAGATGGAGTCATGCTCCATCAAGTCAGTCAAGCTGAATCATGCTTGGAGTGTTCCCTGTGAAGACACTGAGTATCTGTTACTTCATCTTTACTCTTGATGTGGTTCAGAAGTTGGAGTTCAGAATTGGACTTTGTTCCCTACTGAGAAGGATTTCAGAAGTTTCCCTTTCAGTCACACAGGGTGAGTTTACCAAGGAAAAGTACATTTACATAAACATAAAGAGGCAAAGGTTGCATTTTTAAAATTTATTTATTTATTTATATATAAATTTCACCACATTACCACATTATAATCTCAAGGATTTGCCCCCCCCCCCGCTCCCTTCCCTCCCTTCCCCTCCTGCTCAAAGTTGTGTGCTTCAGTTTGGTGCTTAGCTTGTTTTGACTTTTCCTCAAGTTCAAAGGTTGCATTTTTAAGGCATAGACACAGACAGGTAAAGACTGCATTGGGAAAGAGCAGGTTTAAGAAAAAGATGCCTGTATAGACTGAGGTGGACAGTCATACGGGATGAGATCTATGTTTTGCCAGCAAGGGGTGTTCTTTTGCAGTGTTCTCTGGGGAAAATTTCTTTGTGAAAGTGTACATCTTTGGGGTCAGGTTGGGCTGGTTTTCTGTGAAGTTCTGTCACAGGTAATCCTTCCTGACCCTACGTCAGATTCCTGGAAAATCCATATCCAATTTGCCAGCTGGCTTCATGCTGTCTTTGGGAGACCTTTCATCCAAATCTTCTAGGCTAAGCTTCCATTATGTTGATTGCTTTCCCTTTCTTGACTTCACTCTGTGCCAATCTCCCAGTTTCTATGAAAGTTGAGAGGAACATGAGATGGTGATCACTTGCTCGACATCCTTGTCCGGAACCCTTGAGTATCCTCAAGGCTCCTCACTTATCCTAAGCACTATTTGAATCCATGCACACTGAATATAATTCATTTTGGGGGATCCATACTCTTTGGGACAAAAATGGTCTGAGTAGGCAGAGATCAGCCCTCACCAAATGCGACATCTTTTTGATAGGCATCAGCCTCTCATGATCAAAACCCACCTCCCCTCCAAGAAGCTCCCTGTGCCATACTTACTACCTTCCCCAGAAATCAGGACATGAAACAGACCCCCTTTCAACTCTATTTCCTTCATCATCTGCACATGCAAATTTGGATTGAGTCAACTGAAATCATCTAAATATTTCAAAGCATACTGACATTAAAAAAAAAAACTTAATATGGGTTTACTGACCCTTTTTCTACCTAAATTGTAGTGTTTGCAAGCATATCATGTCATATAGCACCTCCAACTGGCAATGACCTGAGTGACTGGGCAGCTTAGTAAGGGAAGTTCAGCACATACACAAACTAATCCAGTGCAGAATGTGTAAATACACAAGAAAAGATTGTCTGAAAAATGATACTATGATATAGAAGTTGCTAAAATTATGACATCTGGGGACTGAGGGAGCGTGCTTAAGAAAAAAAAAAGAAAAGAAAAGAAAAAGACAGAGAAAGAAACAAGTGCACTGGAGCAAGGTCAATGGATTTGCAACCCTGTTAAGAGCTGTGAAAAATGCTGATGTCTAGACTTTAGCCTCTCATTCAGCTGGATCATCATGCACAAAATCACTAGATACAAGTGTGAGTTTTAACTACCATAATTTTTCATTTTCAAATAATAAAAAACATTCCTTCTCAAAGCAAATTGTTTCATATTTGACAACTCCAAATCAAAAAGATCTGCTGTATTCCTAGACAAAATGTTGACATTGGCTAAACTATCATGTCAATAAAATGGAAAAATGGAGGAGGAAATGACAAAAGACAATACTGATATTGTATATATGTATATATGCTATACACCTATATATATACATATCTGTATATATAGGTACCTATCTATATATAAACATATTAGTTAACCTTATACAAATTTTTCAAATGATTGTATGTACCCAAATCAAATTAACTTAAAGCATATTTATAAAATAATTTATAAAAGTTTTACAAATTTTTATTGACGTTTATAAAAATTTATAGAATTTATAAATGTATAAAACAATTTTTATAAAAGAATTATTTTGATATTTTTTAGTTGCAAAGTCGATGCCATTGCAGTTTAAGCTAACTCACTCCCTTAGCTTGAAGCATATTTTCACAAATAAATGAGAATAAGATATGATAGAAGAACCATGAAAGGTTAAAGTCTTCTTAAAGTCAAGGAACTTCACATATCATGACCCTAAAAAAAAATTAGCAAACAAAAGCTAAAGATGGTCAGGAAGTTGTCTCTGGGCTGTTTTCTGGTATCTTCTGTTACTTTCTCAGCTGTAGCTCTGTAGATATTCACACACTGTCTTATTTAGAGGCATTTTATTCTTTCTGACCTGTTCTTCCATTGTTTCAAGACAACCAGGGAGTAGAAATTATTTGTTTTACGGCAAAAAGAAATCTGTGTCCCAGAAGACCTCTACTCCACAAGCCACATCATTTCCCAAATCAGCCACATTTGGAGGGGGGTGTGTTACAGCAGCGCATAAACACAAACAGGCTGGAGTCGCCCTAATCCCAGGCACTGTAATCGTGGTGACAGAACCACACTGCTACTAATCAATTTCACACCAGGGAGAAGCACATGGTGGAAACATGCAGATCGGGAACAGCACTGAAGTCTCTTGGAAAAGGTTTGAAAAACAGAGCTTTCCAGCATCACTTTTCTGTGCCAAAAATGCAAAAGCATATGTTTCTCTCACTTCTTTATTTTCTTCTTTCTCTCTTTTTTTTTAAGATTTTTCCTTTTAAAGTGAAGACATTAGCTCTTGTGCACTGTTGCACACTCACAGATCAGTGTCACTGGGTAATATGGTGTCAAGTTTTACCACTTCTAAGGCAGGTTAAGAGAGCAACAGCAGTCTGTTGCTTTTTATCAAGGCAAATTAGAAAGTGTCCCCCATGCTGGTTTCTTCCCTCTTTTTAAAAATACAGTTTTAGAGTTCAAATCGGCTTTGAATTATTGCTATCATAGACCTAAACTTAGTTGCTATTTTCAGCTGCTAATGAAGAGATGCAGGGGAGAGGTGAAATCCTATAGCTCACACCCAAGATGGAAAGCTGTATCTGCAGGATTTCTAGGCTAAATTGGTATCAATTGCATGTAACATGAAGAATTCACTTCTTGGTTAGCTTCATTCACACGGAGAAACACTGAGGTCGCCTAAACCCGTTAGTCAGAATCAAACAACAGTATTTGATATGAATTTAATCTTTCAGATAATTGACCAAATGAGAAGTCTGGCAGCATGAGCTTCAGTGATTTTCATATGACTTTTCTGTAACAAAGATGAGGGTAGTTCATCAGATTCACTGCGGTGGGTTTATGCATAATCTGAAGCTTCATTTTTTTCAGGGTACATGAGGGTAAAACTGAAATTAATGCTAAAGTTCCTTCCACAGTCCAGGACACAAAAGCTGAAATGGCCACGAGCAGATTATCTCTACCCAGGTCAAGAATAAGACTGGAAATATGTGCATTACCATCAGTTACCACCATTACTAAGTTGTTGCACTAAGAACTTTAATGAACTAAGAGCTAAATTGCAACTGTGGGATTTGGTCTTCTTGGATAATCTCCATCAAATATACCAACAGTGATTTAATTATCCAACCTAGGAAGTATACGCAGCATGCACTAGAGAACTGACAATGGTCTATTAAAAAATATAGCTTCATATATTTGTCCAGGAATCACCAAGGACTTAGCATGGGAACTAAGAAGGAGACCATCATTTCTTGCCACCTTCTGTCGCAGTCTCTGCGGTGTGAACATACACTTGACCAGACACTGCAACTAACAACTGGGTTATGGAAGGAAGTCATGGACATGTGTGGAAGAACAGCTGCCTTTCTTCTTTCCTTGCAACTTTGCCTGAGGTTACAGTCAGCATTTATGTCATGAAAATGATCTTGACCATTTTGAGACTCAAACTAGTAAATTCAGAAATACACTCTTCCTTGACACGTCTGAAATTAATCTCCTCTTACCATAAAACAGGAGAGTGTGTCCCACTGTCCCTGTTGCTCTTCCTGGGCCTCCTAATGTGCTGTAGCTATGAAAACCACAGGCATTTCTGTTTCCACTGTATTTTCAGGATTCCCAGTGTTCTGCACCTTTTATTCCAGAGACATGCCTACCCATGCAATTGGTCAAGTGCTTTCCAAGTCCATCTCTTTTGCTGCTGTGGGTGAGCAATTTGTGCTAAGATAGAATGATGTTGAATATTTAGGAAATGTTTTTCCTGGACATCAGGAAAATGTTCCATAGTCTTCATGGGAGAACCTTAGTTGGACACCAGTAGATAAATAATCTAATACAGAGCGAGTAGTAACCTCTGGTCTTAATAATCCTTGAAATTGAATTTAAATGAACCATCAGTTACTTTGTTTTGTTTCGTATCAATTAGAAAAATGAATCCATGAGACCAAAAATTTTCTTGACTATCATTACTCAAGCAATTATTTTAAGAAAAAATTAAAATGTATCTTAAGTTCCATAAAAAAAATTTAAAACAATTTGTTCAAGAATAGTCATGCTGCGCCACCAAGTTCAAAACCATGTTTACTACTTTACATGAAAGCATTTCATGTTAACACTTTCAGAAATGTGCAAGATGCAATTGCTATTATTAGATGCTGATGTCTGCATAGGTACAGAGGCCTAAGATTTGTTTAAGGACTGATGACCTTTAATTTGCAGAAATATTAGTGACCAAATCAAAGGAATTCATTTTATTCAGTGAATGTGTTTTTGAAGAGCTATGTCAGCAGATAGAATTTTTAAGTGGGGTTATAGTGCTGGCTTATCTTTCTTTTAAAGAGTGGGGGGGTGTTGAATCATAGACTAAATAATTGATAATTACTCTCCCCCAGCCTTCACTCCCAGAGCTAACCATGGATTCCATAAGCACATGTCCAATCTAGGGTAGCTAAATAGCTACAGGCAGACCCTGGGATGCATTTTATTTTGTTTTGTTTTGTTTTATCTTTTTATTTGATGAATTAAGTCATCTTTAGCTACTCACTGGGGGTTTTCCAGTAAATTTTCTGAACACATTTCAATTAATTTCACTTCAAGTTGTGTGACAGTTTGAATAAGAAAACTTGTTATGATTTTAACGTGTTAAAACACACAACAAGCTCTTGATTTTGGAAGGGCATGTTCAGGGACATTGATCTTAAGTACTGTTAATGGAAATGTTATCTAAATCTCATTCATGTAATGAAAATTTCTCCAGCTGTTAAACCACCGAATCTTCTGTCACTTTGATATAGAGGTTAGACAACAAAATGGATTGCCTTGTCCATCAAAATGTACTAGATGAGAATATCCTAGTCACATTTGGGAGAAGAATGACAAAGAAATATGGCACAAAGCTCACAAGGAATTTGAGGAGTTCAGGAAAATTCTAACCACTTGTGAAGGGGAGAGAAAAAAAGGAGAATGGGATACTAAGGACTCTGTTAGAATTTTAAAGAGAAAAGTAGTGCAGCGTTGAGCTTTAACTCCAATGTGATTCATTGCACACAAGACGATAAGCTTAAATTCCTTGGGTTTTCTTTTTTTTTCACTATTCAGTTAGAAACACTTGAAGAGGGTCTAAATTCAGATACAGATTTGTCTGTCTTCCAGATGGATGCTTCTGAACTCTTTTTGATGTTCAATGGTACTGTTGTTTGAACTTCAGCATCACTGTCTACCTCTTGCTAGAGTTTCATTCTTAAGGCAATAAAAAGTTAAGGGAAAACCCAGTGATTTTAGGATAGTACTTTGCTTAACAAACAGTATGTCTCCAGGAAGTTAAAGGCAAAGTTGGGGAGGATCAGTTCTCAGTTTTTACAGAAATATGCAGTGCCAATTTTCTCACCAGATAAGGGGTTAAATTTATATTTAAGTATCACTTGCTGAATTTTCTTAGGAATCAGCACATTAGTAGAATTTCTGATATCTAGTTCAACAGCAAACATCTATTGTTGGAATTACAAAGGCACTCACCTAATGAAGTTTCTATTTAAAGTAGTGGAAGGGAGACCAGATACTCCCCATCAAATGTCATTAGCAAAAGCACGCTAAAACAAAGAGTTTGGGCATGGTGGCATGCGCCTGTAATCCCAGCGCTGGGAGATCAAGGCCAGGGATCACTTGACTCCAAAGGTTTGAGACTACCCCAGACAATAGCTGGGCATGTTGGCACATGCCTACAATCCCAGCTACCTGGAAGGCTGAAGATAGGATCACTTGAATCCACAGGTTTGTGACTACCCTGGGTAACATAAAAAACAAAAACAAAGAGGTAACACTACACATGCATTAGAAGGGTCACACTCTGAAACACTGGCAACACCACATAGCCTGTGTGTGGAGCAGCAGGATCTCTGCTGGCTGTGGTGCTGGGAATTCCAAGTGATGCAGCTGCTTTTGAAGACAGTGCATGGTTTCTTGCAAAACTAAGCAAATTCCTCCCATGTGATCCAGCAACTATGCCCCTTGGTATCTACCCAAAGCAGATAATAACATGCCTGTTAAAGGTTGCGAGATGAGATGGGTCAGGACTCATGTTGGGAATGAAGAAAACTTTATTCCACTCATACCTGTCTTCAGAACACTGAAGACAGAACAGCATGATTGACCTCCGACGGGCAGGTGTCACCATTCCTCCAAAATTAACTCTTAGAGACATTCCTCAAGAGATAGCAGCAAGTTAATGAGTGAATCCCCTGCCCCCAGGTATCCCATAAGAACTGTATTACCTAATCTGATTTTGCCTAAGCCACTTATTCCCCTTGTTTGACTAGTTGTGAACCATATAAATAACACCCTTAAAACAATAAAGTCACCGGATGGTGCATACTTTCATTCAGTCCCAGGCTCTTTGGCTAAGTCAAGGTCTCTCATTGTCCATCCTCATGACCCATGCCCTGGCTCTTTACTTACGTCCATGTGAAAACCAGCACACAAATGTTTATGGTAACTTTACTAATAATTGCCAAAACCTTTACACACCAAAAGATACTCTTCAGTAAGTAAAAATATTAATAAACTGGTGCAGTGATATCACGGGATATTGTCAAGTCATAAAAAGACATGGAAGAACCTGGAATGTACACATTATGAGGGGGAAAAAAGCTAATCTGAACAGGCTACATAACACATGATTTCAACTGTGCAATATTTTGGAAAAGGCAAAACTACAGATTCAGCAAAAAAGATCAGTGGTTACCAGATGTGGAAAGGGATGGAGAATGGGTGATTAGGCAGAGGATGCTTAGGTCAATAAGAACAAGTGGGAGAGCTCATGATGACGCCTATGGGCCAGTGTGCCATTGTGAAGCCCAGACTGTACAACACATGAGTAAACTACACTGCAAACTTCAGGCTAGGGGTGTCCGTGATATATCAAAGTAGGTCCAATGGGTTCTTCAATTGGTAGTACTAGTCTGGCAGTATAGGCCATTCTTGGATTGGGGATGGTCTCTGTCAACTTTATTATAAACCTAAAAATAGCATCTTTAGATATTTTAAAGGAAAACAATATATAGGTATCTTCTCTGAAGGCAGAGGAAGCATTTGTAGCTCACTTATATCAATAATTAAAATATGTTGTACAATTTTGTTTTATATATATAACATATTATATATTATATATATATATACATACTTTCTGTAACTTCTCCAATTGATTCTTTTAGTACCCACATTCTTTACCAGAAAGTGTTCTGATTTCTCCCCTAAAGCTCTCTAACCCCAGTCCTTCTCACACCTGGGCTTTTGCTGAGTCCAAAGGAAGCTCATTCTTCTTTCCAATTATAGTTTGCCTTTAAGCAACGTTGGGGCAAGAGAAGCGACCCCCATGCAGTTGAAAGATCATGTAAGCCGTATACTTCCTCAGATTCAACTATTAAGAGTTTGCTATTGTTTATAAATGACCAATAATATGAAGTCAATCAGTACCTCATTTGTATGCTATATGTTTTCTCTACTGTTTCTGTTCAATAAAGGAAGCCAGAGGAAAGGAACTGTTGTTAAGAATATCACAAGGGTGGCATCATTGTGTTCACATTGAATAAGCTGAGGGGGATGAGGAAGAAAGAGGGGTCAAAAACAATCCATGTAGACATCAACCCATGCAATTCAGTCCTGCCATTCAAGGGTGAAGTGTGCAAGAATAGAACATGTTAGCTGAGCTACATGTGACTGCTTTTGCTATTTCTAGCCACACAGTATTGATATGGAAGTTTGGCCCTTTCTGAGGTCATAGTGAACTACATTTATTTCTCCTTCGTTTTCCAGATTCTACTCTCCCACTGCTTTCCCAGTAGACAAAGTGATTTCATTTATTTTGTTCCAATTAGTTCAGTGACATCAGTATGGTTATTTTCTAGAATGAATATAGATATATATTAAGAATAAAAAGGTACAACACTGTACAAGGAACACTACACTTTCCTCTTTTCATGGAATACTTGGGAGGATTTGCTCTTTCACAATAGCTCTTTTGTAGAAAGGGTGAAAGCGAATAAGAATATTATAGTGTGAGTATATAAGGATGGTGGCTTTAAAATACATCTAAATATTTCTTTCAGTATTAGAAAAGCTAGCACTGGAATGCATTTGTTTTAAATATGAGACATAAAGCAAATTAAATTCAAAACAATAGCAGTGCTATAAGGAAAAGCTGACAATTTATTATGTTTAGAGACTGTGTAGGCTATTAAACATAACTAGAAATAACTTTCCTCCACCAAAAGCTGAACCCCCAGGTATTTGGATTAATCTTGCTCCCTCAGCCCAGACTCCCCCTTTTTCCTTAGTGAGTTTTCCCCTGGAGTTCTTGGTGTGCTTTCTTTCCCAAAGTTCTTAGGTCTTATGAAAATAAGTTTCCAGGCCTAATCAACTAAGTTCTCTAGATCAAGATTTGCAATTCTCGGGTGTCAGGTAGGAAGTTTGAATAGCTTTGTCATGAATGTGGAGATACAAAGACTTGTGTCCTTCTTGAGAAGAGCTCACTGCCTGCTGTGGTTCCAGTTGCAGTTTGCCTCTAGCACTGCCTACTTTAGAATCTGTCCTAGGTGCCAGGAGCCACCTTCCTCGGGGTCACACCTGTCCGTAGCTGCCCTTACTTGGTGCCTGAACATAGCAGCAGTGAAAAGATCAGACTGCATCAGATGCCCCAGTGGGAAGTGTTCTGTACAGTACTCCCTGTGTGGTTAGAGCAGATTTGGTCACATTCATCCACCCAACCTTTCTTCTCTCCTCTCTGTTATACATGTTCATAATAGTTCGCACCTCAACTCCATCTTAATATCTGACTTAACAGATGCTAGCCTGTACCACCTTGGCATTCTTGTGTTCCAGAAAAGAACACCATCTGCAAATTAGTCCATCTCTCCTCTAGCACTGTCCGTAGAAGTGACTGTTGACTGGGATTCCTTTGTCAACTTAGAAATGGGCCTGTTTTAGCTTCCCTTGAGAAACCTACCAGCCATACTTAAGGGAAGAAATTCGTGCGACTCTCCTCTGATCAAAATATGTTTGCTCCAAATGACATGGGATATCTGATAATGAAGAGAAGCCACTGCCATAATTCCTTTTGTTTCCACATCATCATATATACCATTATAGATAATATAAAATAGGCTTCACTCTAAGTTGATGGGTGACCATAAAAAAGAATGGAAAAACTAAAATTGTTTTACCAAAGTAGAAAATATTCTAGTCTCCAAATTATGTTGATAAAAAGAAATCATTTTTAGAGAGTGCCTACCCTGATTGCTTAGCTAATAAATGGCCCAACAGAATTTAGTATCTGCATCTGGTAGACTCCAAAGCTCAATTCCTTGATCATTTCTAGTTCAAGTTCGTGGATTTATGATCCAGCATCTTCTCCTTCTTCTTCTCTTCACCACTGGGCTTCAATGAAACAGCTACAAGAAGGGAAGAAGTCAAAACAAAGAGAGTCTAGATGTATAGAAAGCAAGCACACTGCAAAACCTATATGGGGGGTAACGAACAGAGAATTATGCATATGCTTTAAACACGAACACACCTTCTATCTCAGAGTAAAGGTAGCACAATAGAAAGTCTCTTTTACGTATTCTCCTTTTGTCCTGTTCAGGATTATTTTCTCCTCAAATGGCCTAAAATCCTCTCTTGAACCTTGGTGGGACCCTTTCCAGTGTTGTCAATATACTGTCCTTCAGAAATGACTTCCTCAGAGACAATTTGTTTGGCTTGAATTAAAGAGTGTTATAGTGGCCAGATGGAAAGCTCAATTTACATTTAATTTTGTTTTTACTGATTTGTCAACTGTTCCATTGACAAAGAGAGGTGTGACTTCATGGAGTGAGAAAAAGCTATTTTCTGCTCATGGTTATATTAAAAAAAAAATCAAACTGCAGCACGTTCAAAGTTAGCATTTGACAAAGCTTTTTAATCATCGTTGCCTGTCTTCTGAGCACCTCCCACCCCCGGTTCTAAGAGTTCATAGAAGGCAAATTCTGTTTGTAGTTCATTATGTTACAATCTGCATGTGGAAAATAAAGGAAAAAGAAAAAATATCCTTCCTCTGTTTTCTACCTGGATTGTAGAAAGAGACAGTTCTGTAAAGTATGTTTAAATCCACAGAATAGCTTTTCAAGTTCTGCATTACTTTCCTTCATTCTCTGTATTTCTCGAAATTGAGCAGGTTGGGGCAGATCAAAACTGATTTCAAAAAAATAATGGAAAACTAACTTTATTTCAAAAATAATCATAATTCTGTAGGCCAAGGAGTAGAACTGTTTACACATCTGAATAGATTACTTGGACTACTTGTATCTTATTGAGTACATAAAAATAAGAATGGGCCTGCAAGTTTTGGACTCTACATGTGTTGCAGATCCTAAGATTTGGGAAAAGGATTTAAGGTTTAAACAGAAGGTGCTGTGTATTAATAAACAAATACAGCTATGGGCAGATTATTCATAAATATGTTAACACTACTAAAGCTTAAGGATCTCACATTCCACAGCTATTAAATGATAGAATAAGTATTAAAGCTTTAGTATCTGGTTCCAAAATCCACAATCTTTCCATTTTACTATATTTCTCAATAAAGTAGTTGTCTCATCCTATAAAACCTTATGTGGATTTTCTAGAACATCAAAGTTTACAGAAGAAAAGGCAAGGGTATATCTAGAGTGCCATTAGAATTTATCCAGATATCACTTCATAAGTAGAATTCCTATGACAAGGCAGTGTTGATTGTAAATGTCTAGGCTTAAGAAAATGAATTTAGAAATGTGGTTGTAGAAGTAAAGATATAGATTCTGAATTATAATTACTCTCCACATATAAAAAAAAGAGTAATTAGGTAAGAAGTTATCAAATCCATAGGCAACATTTACATAGAAACAAGGTTGTAAAGATACTCATAGAAATTACAAAAAGCAAGTGATTGCAAATGAACCATAAAGGATCCTTATGTTAACAGCATGAGAAAAAGCAATCCTTTCATACTGTTGGTAGGAATGTAGACTGGCTCATTCCCTAAGGAAATAAGTATGGGGTCTCGAAATATTAACAGTAGATCTACCATACAAACAGCAACTCCACACCTTAGGATCTACAGAAGGATGCAAGAACACTCATCCAATGAAACATCCACTCCTATGTTCTTTGCAGCCCTTTCCATAAAAACCAAGTTATGGAAACAACCTAAGTATCCAAGAGAGAGGAGTGGAACAGAAAGTTATGGTGATGTAAACAATGGAATACTGCTCAACTATTAGAAAGGATGAACTTTTGACATTTGTGCCAACATAGCTCCAACTGGAGAGGAAATGCTAAGCAAAATAAGTCATGAGAAAGATAAATAAACAGAAACAAATAGAGGATCAGATAAAACCAAAACAATATCCAATCCTTGACATCTGAGTTCAAGACTGAGCAACCAGAAGGGGAGGGAAATAGATACAGCAAAGAAAGAGGGCCCAATCAGTGGAGCATGGTGAAGATTTATTGGGAATTTAGAGGTGGGCTAATGTGAAAATAGGCCTTCTTGGAGATTTGAGCCTTTCATCCCTAAGATGAATACAAAATGTAAACACCAAAACAAAACAAACCATGAAAACCTAATAAATCTTTGTTCCTCACTTATTATATGTGAGACTTACAAGTTTCTACCTGAGCCTTAGCATCCTTCTTAATAAAGTGTGGCTCAAAATAAGCACACCTACCCTTGCAAGTTATTATAAGGATGAAAGGCAACAAGTGATTTTACCACAGCCACCACTCTGCGGGTATGTATTTGCTTCCTTTCTCCCCCCATATAATCCTCATTTTGGTTTGGCATATATTTACCACCTATTACTGATACTTTTGTTTAATTGGATCAAAAACTTAGATGTTGGGATAAATTACATGCTTCAGATCTAGTCTAAATAAGCAGAAAATGCCCTTCTTCATTGTCGCAGGATCAGTGATTGGTGCCCTCATCTAAGGGGCTGATTTCTTACCCACTGTCAAATCCCACAATGCTTCATTATAGTCAGTGCCTCATAATTCTGGTTGCAAAGAATAATGATGATTAATATTGTGTGGGGCAATAGGTGATAATTAAGTTTTTAATGATGGTGTGTTATTTGTCATAAATAGTGTGTTCCTTTCATGGAGTAGGAACTTAAGTTTGTTTTTTAAATGATTTATTATGTAGACTTGACTTCATCAGTCTCTTGTCATGATGGAAACAGTCCAATATAGAAGGTGATATGACCTGAATTGGGGCAAGTTCTGCAAGTTAGTTTCACATGAGAATATTAGAATGAGATGGCATGTGGTTATAAGGAATATTGTTGCCGAGTATTTGTCATGTACTAGGCTAAGTGTGCTCCATTTATTAACTTACTTATCCTTGCAGTGGTCATCTGCATGACTTTGTCCCCAACTTACAGATTGAGACACTGCCTCACAGAAATGTTCGCTAATAAAATAAAGGCCACACACCTAGGGGAGTGGGGAACTGGGAAATCATAGGCAATTTGTCTGGCTCTAAGACTCTTAGATGTAATGAGGTGACCTCTGTGATCTCTTGCCGTACTAACATTCTGTCATTTATGAGATCTCTTCTCCAAATGAATTTTTCATGATCTATTAACCCAGCAGCCACCTCCAGGGACACTTGTCTTCTCTGGTTTAGTTTATATCCTTTGCCAATATCGAGATTAGAAAACCTCTCCCAGGCTAATTCTGGGAAAAAGGCTTACCCATAACCACAATGTGCTACACTGATGAGGATGTCAGGAATCCAACAATCATGTTTACTTCATAATTAGAAAACTTTCTCAAGCCCCTCTCTATTTTCCAAAATTAGCCTCTTTTGAACTGGACTGTGATTTTTACTGTGTTGACTTAAAGAGATGAACATAAAGTATATTGCAGGAAGACAGAACAACAATTATATTTAAATTAGTGAGAGGCTGATCAGATCTTGCAACTTCTTGTAATGGAAAAATAACCCAGAGGACACTGTCATGTTATATTAGGATAACAGACTTTGAGCGAGTGACATGTTTTCACTGCATGACAGAACGGTTTGATTTTCTTCATTATTTTCTGCATGGCCCTTTTGAACTTACCTGGAATTATTCTATCCAGCTTATGAGAAGGTCTCATATTTCTGTCTCTTGCTATCTAATAAAACCCTTATTTTCAGGGGTCAGGTCCTTATTAACACTTGCCTGAACTTTTAAAGTCTTCTAGCTGATAGTCTTCCTTCAAGCCTATTTTCTCTCTCATCCATCCAACCCATTACTGCCGAAGTTATCTGCTTGAGGAACAACTCTATCTGATTCACCTACCTGGTGTAAAAAGTTACCAAGGTTTTAGAAGAAACAATCACAGTTACTGGTAGGCTCTTCAGACGAAACTTATTTGGTTTCAAACTCACTTTTCAGGCTTCTTTTCTATTTGTTATCGTAAAGCAATATAGACCGATTTATATTAAATCAGTTTATATATTAAATTTATTTATATATAAAATACATTTATATTAAATCAATTTATATTAAATCTCTATATTAAAGTCAAACTTGTGAAGTTGCCACTGGCCTCTCCTGTGCTGTTATTCCATATCTGTAAAAACTAAAACTCAATGTCTCTCTCAAAGCCTCTCTCAAAATTGCTGCATGTTGAAGCCCTTGAGATTTGAAGGAAAATGTAAGCTTTGGATGCCTTGCCCCACTAACATAAGTGGAAGAGCACCACTGTCACGGCCTGCTAGGCTGAGATGTGCAGTGGCTTTGATGAATTGGTAGTGATCATCAGTCTAGAACAGAGGGGAGTGAGTGTGGACCACATGAATCAGACACAACTTGGGTAATGAACCTGAGGAAGAGGGTTGTTGTCTTTACAGTGGCATCCACAGATAGCAGGCAAATTCACTGATATTATTCCTGTCAAAAAACTTTCTTGCCTAATCTAAGGAGAAAAAGAAAACATATTAAATATGTAATGCTGACCAAATAATAGCATGTCTCCTTTAGAGCCTACAAAATGAAAATTAAAAGAAAACATGTTCTTTAAACCAGCTAGCAAAAGAGCTACAGAATCACTGTGATGTTCCACACTTTTTAGGTCCAGAATCTTTGTACAAATGATGATTCTTCAAAACTTAGTTTCAATAACAACAACACCCAATTTTCTCCAATCCTATAGTCCATTTTTCAAAATAGTTTTCTCCAAACACAACTGAAAATCTATGAAAGTTTTGTGAATGAAACATAGCTACCTCCAAAACTTTATATAGCTCTGGTTGCTTTCCAAGTCAGCTGTGTGGAACAATGCAGAAAGAAGCCAATATGTTCTGGGAAGCCTTTGAGCATTTTGTAGGACAAGGTGACAAAGCCCCAACCAAATAGGTTCCTGAGTTTGCAATGGTTTTAATAATGTGTTGCAAAAACATGCTGTTGGCCTAGGAAGAGCAATGGGGTGGGAGGTGAAAAAAAATTATAGTTAAATTACTAAAGAAGAGTTGTGGTGGATCATGAGTTTGCTAACAAATATTGAGAATGATGTTTTTTGTTCTTCTTTGTCAACATATAATGCTCAAATTTCTCTGTTACACAATTCATACATAGTCACAATGCTCTCTAGATTCATCACCATGGATTGTAAAACTTAAGACAAGGGCAGAAAGATCAGGAAAGACACCAGTGATCTATCCCACAGAGGGCTTAGACACATTTGTGGTGGAAACCTGGTATACAGGGGATGCAGTTTCCTTTATAAAAGTGACCACCCCTTAGTCATTGTCTCATTCATTCATCAGGGGGAAATGCCATGAACTTGGAATCGTGGATAGAAAACACTTCACAAGTTAAAGCTGTTGGGCCAAGGAAACAGTGGCTTCTAAAATGCTACACTAGAATCCTCCCTGCAGGTAGCTCCCATTGAACTCCTGAGGTGGGTTCCTGGGAGCACAGAGACATCAGCAGCATCATGACACCAGTTCCGAATGAGCTGCACTTGTCTCTGTTCCCTAGCATTGGCATTATAAACTTCAGACGTAGCTCTCTGCACTCTGTGTTGCAGTGTTGTCTAACAGCTTTATCGCGTAGATCATTTTGCAAGATCAACAACAGCCATTTTAGTGCATGGAGGGAGAGCCAGGACTCTATTTCAGATTTCATTTTCAAATTAAAACACTTCAAAGCTTATCCTCTACACTCCTGGATTCTTCTTGGGCTGATCAAGTAATCAAAACAGCATCAGACAGGTTAGCAAAAGGAAAATGAAGCAATTTAATGACATGCATATGGAGAATTCACATGACCGTAAATTCTAAAATATAATGGAGCAGAACAGGAATATTTAACCTACATTTTGAGACCTAGGACATCAAAGACAGAGAGGAGGGAACTTCACTTGACAGACTTCAGATGACTGTCACTCTGAGGGTAAAGATGAGATTCTTAGATGGAGAGAAACTAGACTTGGGTAAGACCCCAAACTACATTCTTCTAGGTCATAAAAAATGAGACCAGCGATTCCTTCTTCAATTAAGGACAGAAGTGTGGGGATAGTCACCTCTTCTTTTGCTAGAGGGGGACAAAGGATTTAGGAAAGAATAGAAACTTCTCTTAGACTTCAGTGTCCTTACTGCTCTCACAGGAAATAGCCTACTTTCTTTTAGTGATGGTTCTAGCCTCTCCAGATTAACAGGGTCCTGACTGACCACTTATTCTCATGTCAACACCAAAAAAAGTCTACTCTGCATCTGCTGAGAAAGCCTACATGACTCTTTTTGTGGGAATAATGTCACAGCCCCAAGCTATGATCTCGATCTTCGCCTTACTACAATTTAGAGGTAGTGTGTGTGTGTGTGTGTGTGTGTGTGTGTGTGTATTTGGTCCTATAAGGGTTTGGTCTTCACCCACAGTTCCTGTCTCACAGCTCCTTCTAAAACCACAGAATGCCCTCACTGTTGCCAGTGAGGTAACAATTACATATGTTAATGAGGCAACTTTTGGAAAGCAGCTAAGCAAGGGGACTGCCAGAGGGGGAGGAGGTGGGGGAAGAGGGTGGAACTTGATCACACCTCATTTCCTGGGAGAAGGCGAATGACTAGAGGTTGAATTCAATTGCCAGTGTCCAACTAATTAATCCATTCTACCCATGAAATAAAGCTTACATAAAGATCCAAGAGGAGAGGGCTTCAGCAAGCCTCCATGTTGGTGAACACATAGAGATTATGCATCTCTTTAACATCAGGCTATTGATTTGCATCCTTTCTGATAAAGTAGCCATCTAATTATGCAATTTTCTTCAGTTCCATTGTTGTTCTAGTAAATGAACCCAACATGAGAAAGGTGTCCTGAGAACCTCTAATTTATGACCAGTGAGTCAGGAGTGCAGATAATAATCATGGCTTGCAACAGGCACACACCTGAGGAGGGGGGTCAGGGGATCCCCCTTCTGTTGCTGGTTGATCAAAGCCACTTGGCAGGCTGGGCTTCTGCCAGCATCTGAGGCACAAGGCAATCACAGGGTGCTGGAAGCTCACTGTCTTCAGGTAGATAGTGTCAGAATTGCCTTGAATTCTCAACACCAGCAGGGCTCCAGGTGAATACCTGCTGGTAGCAGAGAATTGTTTCTTAGTCACAGGAAGCCTTGCCACATATACCCCTCCTGGGAACTGGGCTTAGGACACAATAGACAACCCTTTTTCTTTATTCTAAGCAAAGATGAGACAAACTTTGCTCAAATTTTAAATGGAAGAAGAGAGTCGAATTCAACATCCAAATAAGATGTCAGCCATCAGTGTTCCTGTAGTTTATCATTCACTGAGTGTTTCAGAAAGTCCCTTTGTTGTCATGTTTGATGTGGGTCTCATATTCTGTCTCCTTACTATTTCCAGTCTCTCAAGAGTAATTTCTCCATCTCCCCCTCATCCATTTTGAGAAAACTAATAAAAAACACTGCTTTCTAAGCCCCATTAAGGAAAAAAAATTCTCAATAAAATAATCACCACATCCAAAGAAACCAGTAATTTTACATTAATTTCCTAAAAGTTTTGTGACTGACTTATCCAAAATTTTATTTTTATTTTTCATATTTAAACAGAAAGCCCGTTTATATATTTTCTTCAAGTCAAAATCTTGAAGAGAAAGATGAATTCAAGTTTTTAAGTATTAAAAAACAAGCAGCATCACCTTGAAAACAGATGTCATCCATTTCAGGATGAGTTCAAGAACAAGGCAGAGGTCTGATGAAAGAAACTGTGCTGCCCTCATCATCAGAGTTCTGTGAGTGAAGGAAAGTGATCTGGGGAGAGAAAGGGGAAAAAACACATTTCTTCTTTTCCACAGCAAGTCTCCGGAGTATCAAAGCTAATGTGTGTGTTTCTCCCAGCTTTGAAAATTAATCTTACTTGATACATTTATTCCTTTACTTATTCAGCATATTTATTGTACATCTACTTTAGATGTACACCATCCTTAACAAAGAATGATATAATCATTGTAGAAAAAGACAGAGGACATGTTTTGCATGGCCATGTAGATGAGATCATACTAATACATGCTACAACCTGGGTGAAACCTAAAGACATTATAATAAATGAAAGAACCTCTTTACAAAGGCCTATGTTTTATGATTCCATTGGTATGAAATGGTGAGGATAAGTAACATTCCAGACACAGAACAAATGGTTAGAAGAAAGCTATGGAACATGTCAGTGAGCTTGCAGTTCCTTTGGGCATGATGAAAATGTAAATTTAAATATCATCAATGACTGAACAACATCGTGAATATGCTAAGCACCATAGAATTATACATTTTAAAAGGATAAATTTTATTACGTAGAGGTTGTAGCTCAATAAATCTGTTGTCTTAAAATGCACTAATAATTGTTTTTAAAGACAGAATTACATGTAAATGAAATAGATTTCTAATCTCTTCAAAATAAAAAAAAATAGAAAAATGGATCAGAAAGCAAATCTTCCCTGCATCTGTAAAGAAAAACTCCTTTCAGTTCATGGCATACCTTTTGAATTTTATTCTTTAAAATAAAAAAAAAATAGCCATTCATATGGACAATGGATAAAAACGAAAATAATAATATCCTGCTTAATATTGAAGGAGGAATATATGTAAGAGGATAGAACAATATCAAAATGGACCATCACCATTTTTTCAGCAGCCTCAAATTGCAGGAAATCTGGCAAGGCCCATTAGCCATTTCAGAAAATATTGGTAATGTGTAGCAGAATATACCCAGATCTGTATCCTTGAAAAATGTATCATAATCCACACTTGTTTAGCAGGTGAGACACCATCTGTACATCGCTAATGTGTCATTAACTGTCAGACTGTAATAAATTACACAATTAAACAGTTTTGCCCAATGTATTTTTGCTAAAAACGATCTCCGCAGATGAAGCCTAAAGATGCTACAGGATTGATTTTGGCAGTTATTCTCAATGTTGATGAGCCCAGGCACAAAACAGCTCCCACCTCTGCACTATGCATAGGCTGGAGTGAGGAAAACAAGAACAAGGGCCAGGTCATCCCTGCTAACCTGAGAAGTTAAACAGAAGATTCCATACTCCCAGTGTACTCCAGTGTACAGAATTATCCTCTCTCCTCTCAACACAGTCTTCAGACCTGAATTCCAGTGTTGGCAGGAGGAAAACAATAGCATCAACCTCCTAAATGCACTGACTCTAACGTTACCTTTACTGGATTTAAATTTGGTCAATATGAATTTCAACCCAGTTGTATTAGCATCCATGCCTCTTGTCCACAGTGGAGGTCTTACAGATGGGAGATCTTGCTTGGTGTCTTAGCCTTTTCTGAAGGGTCTCAGGTTTAGGTGACATCTTTGAGTCCTCATTGGCCTCTCTAAAGGTATGACTCTTTCCTCCTAGTCCTCAGCATCTAAAGTTCTTTGCATCTACCACTGATCTCTCAAGCTCTCTGTCTAATGTCTTTTCTCTCACACAGTTTGTTGTTGTTCATGGGTAAGCCCCTTCCCACCAGCACCAACCCTGACCTGGCCAACACTTCTCTGTTCTTGCTGTTACTGTTAGAGCTAATCCTCTAAGCTCAGTTCTTCATCACAGTTTGTCCCACATATGGACCACCCAGTCCACAACTTTACCTGAGCTCTCCTTGTTCCAGCCTCCTCTATACAAAGGTAGATAAGAGAGCATACCAGCACCAACATTCTCATCTATGTTCTTCACTTCTCTTGTATATGTATCTAAAATGGAGTGGAAGGACAAAGCCTTCAGAGAACATAGGAAATGTTGTGCCTCTCCATACCTCAGAAACCGAGAAGCACATGATAGTGAGCAGTATTATCTTAAGCCCTCTCTGTCTAAAGTTGCAATCTGTTACAGATTCCAAAACTTTTTCACCAATTAATCCCAAAAGTTTTCCAACAATTAATCCCAAAGAGCCAGATGGTTCCAAGTTAGAAATGTCTATAGGGGATCACACACAAGAGAGAGGCTGGAAGTATCCTTGAACCACACTCTCATCCTGAGAGCAGTAGGGGTCCTGATTTTATTGAGTTAGTTACTGGGGGCTGTATGTGCTGGACTGCAATAGAGCATGTGCAGAAGAGTTACCTATTTTTTCATATGTCACATCTCATTAGCATCTGGAGTCTCCTCCCAAGGCTGTGCATTTTAGCTTGGTCACAAGACCTGGCTCACTTCTTGTTGAGTCTTTTGCCATCTAGTATGGGTTGTCATCAGGTTTCAGATGGTTCTGGAACTATTGCCCAAAGACAAGGTGTAAGGTCTGTTTTTCGCTGATAATTTACTGAATTCCTGATAGCCTGGGACCCAATAATGATGGTTATGCATTGAGGACTAGAACCGGGGGTCCCATTCTGTTCTATACTAGCTGCCACAAGATGGTAAGGGACTTTTGAGAAAGCTATCATTACCGAGCATCAGAGCATTCCATTAATTGACTTTGCCTTAAGTTAATCTTGTCCTATACAAAAGGGCAGAACACATAGGATCTCTTAAGATGCCATATGTTGGGAAAAGAGCAGCAAGATTAGCAGATAATAGGAAATAAATAGTTTGTATTAACATAAAATCATGACCTATTCTATTAAACCTATTATTGCTTTGAAATTACTAGTGCCATCCTGTTTATTATTTCTTATTCTCATCCACCTTCTTTCTGGCATTGAAGCTATCAAATTAATCCACAGAGACTCACTGAGGGGGTCATCAGTCCCTACTGTGACAGGGCGAGGAAGGAGCTCAATGTCCATCTCAATTTCATGAGAACCGATGTTTAGAGGTCAGGACATCAAATCCCACATGGTTGGGGGAAAATAAGCCCAACAGTGGAGTCACTTAAAAAGTAACACTTGACTTACCTAAACATCACATTTTGAACCTAGATACTATTTTTAAAATCTATGTGGAAAGGGAAAGAGTCTATGAATTATGCTCACAATAGCACTGATGTCTACTCCAGAAAAGAGATTTCAGGTTGTTCATAATCTAATGTCTCTTATCTCATAATTTTCTCAAGGTTAGAGAGGACAGTGACAGATAGGTGTTTGTGTTGCTCTAGGAGTCCTCAAGCTTCCAACACTGCAACTGGAATGTGCTAAGTGTCTACAAGTTGTCCATAGCTTTGATTGAAGTTGAAATTAATTTGAAACTTGACAAATTCAAGTAAGCATAGAAAAAGACAGGGAAAATTTGTTCATGGGAGACATTTAGTCCAAAGGCTTTTCATGTGGGATAGCAGTTCTCCATAGCTTGTATCTACTATGTCATGGGCCTGTGCATATACCCACAACTATACTTGTGAGTCATTGAGAAAAGGCACAATAATGACTGAACTCTGAAGGACAAAGTATTTGAAAGAGTTCTTAAACTCTTAAGAGTTCTTTGTTTTTTAGATAGTTGGGACAGATCATTTGCATCTCAACCACTCTTTTTTTTTTCATGCAGAATTGTTAAGGATCTTATAATATCTGATTTTTATAATGATTACATTTTTTCTTTTCATGGATTTTAAATATACAATGGTGAAAATAAAAAAGTTCAATTTCCGCAAAACTTGCTGTAGCTCTATAGAAATTTTATTTATGTGTGACAGTTCATTCCCAGAATACACTGGATAAATGGGATCTGATAGTGTTTATCTGGAAGGCAATGCTAACACAAGTAGGAAATATTTTTTACAGAACTCTCTTTTATAAGAACCCAAATGACAATAGGTTCTATGCCATTTATAAGTCAACTACTTTAAATAAGTGATATTTTGTCATTCATTCCTAATAAAGCATAATTCTGGGACATGTACAGAAAAAAAATAAAATTTCCTTCTCTATCACCACATTGGCAAAAAAAAGCATGGAGCTCTCAGATGAAAAGAGGAAGATGAATTACAGGTTACGATTTTAGCAAATTGAAGTGTCTAGATGGTAAGCTCTGATGTGAAATACAATGAATATATCACACATACAGTATCCAAAATGATTTGAAATATATTGATGAGTGACATCAGAAACAAGCCAGAATTTCACTGTGATTCTCTGGAATATATGTTAAATGATGAAAAGAAACAGAGTTTTTCCTAAGATCATTATACAAATTAGCTCTATTCACATAACAATTATTTTAATAGATGCGCATTTGGTGCTAGTCTGTGATAGGTGCTAACTGTGCTACTGCATAGAAAGCAGTTCACAAGGCAGACATGGCCAGTGGCCACAGGAAGACCCAAACTGTCTGACTGTCCCAAAGGCATCAATTTGACTAGTGCCCAGAGTTCAAAGTACAGGAGATATTCCAAGGTTCTTATCAGTCTCCAATGATTTGAAATAGATTTAAAAAGTGCAAAATGATCAGACCTGCAAATCAATCCATGAGGCAAGACATAGACATCCTCGCAGGCCTCTCAAAATTTGCTATGCTATTTCTTCTTCCTACAGACCTCTGTCCCTCATTTTCTACTTGCCAAAGTCAATTAATCCTCCAAACTCAAATCAACTGCTGTTTCTTTCTGAAGCCCTCACCAACATTACCTTAACCAGCACTGATCACATCATCATATAGCTTCTTATAACTGGATGTACTATTATTATTATTATTATTATTATTATTATTATTATTATTATTATTATTATTATTATTGCAACAATTGGTTATTTTTATCCCATAAGAGTTCATAGAATTTCAAAATAATGTATATTATTCACTCCCATGTAACCATCAACCAGAAGGATTCTAGCTAGGAAAAGATTCTCAGTCAAACTGAGTCAAGTTGAAGAGTGTTTCCCACCAACCGGAGGAACACAGGTATCTGCTTTAAGAAGCCAGTTCCAGTTCTTTCCCAAGCTCCCAGTGTGATCTGCTTTACATTATTATCAGAGGACTGAGCAGAGCCCTGAACACAACATGCTTTACAACAGGCGTGCAAGGGCGAGGACAAGGTTATTTTGCCCTTGACCTATCCATTGAAGACACATAGAAACCTCACCCAATGATGGATGTTTTTCTGAACAAAGGGAAGGGCAATTCAACACAGACTCTGTGGACTGAGAGTCAGTGGAGTCCTAAGTCTTTGGATATGACAAAAGACTAGAAGACTCAACAGGATGGGATTCTGACTGAATGAAGAAAGACGCCTTAACCTCAAATCCCACTGTGTTCTATTTGACTGATTAGTGTAGAGAGACAAACATCAGAGTTATAAGCAACCCAATTATTACAGATTTTAAAAGTCTATTTCAAATCCTACTTTTTTTTGCAATTTGTTTTTTAGATAGTTGGGACAGATCATTTGCATCTCAACCACTCTTTTTTTTTCATGCAGAATTGTTAAGGATCTTATAATATCTGATTTTTATAATGATTAAATATATGTATGTATCTTAATATTCTTGGTGCACACCTAGTAATAATATAATAAATGCTGGATGGATCTGAGTGAATTGAAGATGAGTTTTGTTTTGTTTTTAATTTAACTCCATTATAAAATGAAAGAAAGAGAAACTTTGGAGGCATGTAAAATGCCTCCACAGACCGTGAAGCTCTGGGTGGCATTCTGAGGATTGCCAGGTACTTCCTAAGTCAGGAAACATTACGTGCAGTGAAAATTGGAGCACAGAATGTCCCCAAAGATGGTCTGACCCCTAGTTAGCTGATGCTAACTAATCTTTTATTTTAAATGTAATTAAATATTTAGTGAAAGCTTTACAGTTCTTTGCAATGAAGTGTGTTCACCACTTTATGGCAATGAGATTACCTAGCCATATCCCTTGTCTTACTTTCATGCTGTTGGAAATCTTCCTAAAACACATTAGTCCTCTTTTTTGCCTTACCAGATGCTGTCCAGCAAATATAATTGAGTCTTTCTGTGATGAGTGAGCATCTCACACTGCCTTGGGGGGATCATTTGGGGTCTCCAGAATTGAGATGCAGTGTTATAGCTCTAAACATAAAGAATAAAGATCAGTCTGTGTCACTTTGACTTCAGGACATACCTTTAAGAAATCCCTTCTTACAGCTTTTATGAGTGTTCTCTTTACTGAAACTATGCACTAAAGAAACTCCCTCCTAGTAAATTCAAGCTTATTGAATTCCAATGATGGTTGACATAAGCTACCTTACTTTTTGAATAATAACTTTGGCTTTGGGATTGTGAGTAACAGTCTTGCAAATAACCCCCAAGGTTTGCATCACAGGAAAAAAAAATCAGAAAAACTTTTTCTATTAACTGTGGAAGGTTTCGTAACAGAAAGTTGTGGTACAGTTTTGATGAACTTATCCCTCAAATGTATCCCCAAGTGCCTGCATCTTTTATAATGGAAAGTCATCTTTCCCTTGTTCTGAAATTCTTTACTCCAAAATATGAAACAGCCCAGCCACATTCCTTTATCTCAGCCTACTAAGTGTGACTTGATAATTGAAAAGCTCTTGATCTTTAATGATTATTCTGATACTTTCATGTACTTCACACAACCCCTTTGAGCCATACCACAGTCCAGAAAGCATTAAATATAAGCAGCAGGGCTATTTTAATAGAAATGCTTTGCTACAGTGGTTTTGTAATGTGAACACATTTTTACTTAAAAAACGAGGCAGTTCAAAATGATTGCATTTGCCTTAAAAATGAATCTGGCATGGACAGTGTTTCAGAATTTAAGTACTGCAATTAGTAAATAAAAGTCTGGCATCTCTTCTACAGTGATAGATAACCACCGCTTTGATTGATTGATTGGTTGAATGATTGATTTGCCACACCGAGAGAATCCAGATAAAAGTTCTAGAAACATTGCCTTTAAGTATTGCATCCAACCTGATCCTTCTAATGAATCATTCAGTTTGCTAATAGTTATGCACTTGATTAAATTATGCACTTGATTAAATGCTATTCTCTAGATTGAAAGTTTTAATACAGAAGTGCCTAGCTTGCTTGAACATAACTTTCTCAAACAAAAATAAGACTGTGACCTCAACTATCACTCCCATGGAGGAGGATGCTAATCTTCCCCTACCCTTCCAGGTGCTTATGGCTAGAACATAATTAAATTGACACAAGACAGATTAAAAGTAGGAAAAGACCAAATTTAATTCCATGCACATGAAGGTGCCATTCTGATTATGCTACCAACTGACTGACTGAAATAATCAAGATGTATCAGCAAACCCAGTATGTACAGCTTTGAGGTATGGGAGGAAACCACAGTGCCAGAAAAAAAACAAGCAGACATGGGAAACCATGCCAGCTCCATGTATATCATGGTGTAGATCACAGTGATTTCCTTCATCAACATTACAGCAAAAAGAATTTAACACAATGATGTCACTCAAGGACTTGCTATACAGAAGAGCATTTGTCATCAAAATTTATTTCCTGGAAGGAGTCAGAGAAAATCCCTACTTTTAGGAGAAAGGGAGATTAAGATTATTATTATTCATCAATTGTTACTTTAAGTCAACATAACTAATGCACTACCTCTTGGGGTAGCCTGAAATGGAGTCCCTCTTACACTTAACCATGATTCAGAAGGCACCGCCTCTTGGATCTTTCACTGATGTTAGAAAGGGGGGCTCCATTGTTAAAATTTTATAGAATGTGATTTTATCATTTTCTACTTTCATTCATGGCCCATAGGGGGTGTGTTTAACTCACACACCTAGAATAAGTGTTCTTTTATGGAATCTTGATTTCCCCCAAGGTAGGTCTGGCCTAAATTCCTTCGCTGGGAGGCTCAGAGGGAATTTCCACAAAAGGCTGATTGTGTGTGCACTTATGTAAGCTCCTTCATGAGCAGCAGCACAGGAGGTGTCCGAGGTAGAAATGTAGAAATCTGACCTGATTTTCAGCCACTTCTTCATGAACCCATGCGTTAGCACCCCCAAGTGAAAGAGCTATTGTGTCATACACTGGCCCCAAAGCCCCTTCCTGCCCCGCTCCCTCATGAGAGTATGTCATGGTGGGTGACTTTTCTCATACTCAGAGCAATAAAAATTAATTAGGAGCTCTTTGGAGCTGTTGAAATTCTAGATCCCCCTACTATTTCCCACCTCATAAAATAAGAACAGTAGGGAAATGTGGCATTCTGTAGCGTTTTTGAGGCCACTGGCTATTTTAAGAGTTTAGGATAGTCAACAACTATATGAAAACTTGCCTCCTTCCACAGCAGGCTACTTTCAAAGGCTTACATTTCAGAATCAAAGCTAAGGTTATCAGAGCGAGAAAGAACATTCTTCCTGAGCCTCAGATTTTACTCACTATTCTAGACCTTGAGTTGGCAAAGGATCCTGAGATTTTTTTCTCTCTTGTGATGAACCCTTTTGTGAAGGCACATGTAAATTTAAAGAGGATTAATAGCCAAGTGAAAGTTTCCATGCCAACCTGGCCTTTGAGATAGCCTAAGATGATGGTTCTCAAAGAATGCGGCCCCAAGCCTCAGCATTAACATCACCTGAGTAGTGGCAGTAGACCCCAGACCAATCGATTTTTAAATGCTGGAGGTGGGTTGTAGTGATGCCTGTTTAACAAGCTCTCCAGGTGATTCCAAACTAAGCTAAAGTGACTGAACTAAAGCCCTGGTGGAAATGCTCTGCAAGGTTCTACAGCAAAGCTGCTCATTTTGCTTTAGGGAGGCTCATCAGGATCCTCAGCTTCCTGAAGAGCCCCGCTGGGAAGATTCAAAGAAGCATCTCTACCAGGTGAATTGTTGACAAGCTGTTGCCTTAAAGGGCTTAGGGTGGGTGTAGGGAATTAAGTTCAGTGTCTGCAAGCAGGAGTAACTAATATAAATTTAAGAGGCTTCAAGAAGGCTGAAAATAAAGATATCACCAATTCAGGATTAAATCAAATACATCTTTTTACATCTGTGTGTACTGTTACTATAGACTATTTCTGCCAGAAGAGATATCTAGAGGGATGCTTAGCCAGGTGAGAAAGTAAGTGCTTTCCTTTGAAATGTACTTACTTAATAATTACCTATGTGGAGTGATCCCGAAATGACTTCAGTATGAGGAGTGTTGAATCCCCTTTTAGAGTCTTCTTTATGTTGTAATAGAGACTAGAGAATGTTCTGGCTTTAGTCAGAGACAATGGAGCAAAATTTCTAAGAAGTCATTTTATGTCCTAAAACTCTGAATTCTTTCTTGCATTGATTTCACCTGGGGCAAAGCTCACTTCACAGTTCTTATAAACTATTGCTTAATTACAATCACAACACATCCAAATGCACTTAAACTTAGACTAGGTTTTGTGTGGAATGTCAGGAACCTTTGCATGCTGGAGAAAACCAATGTACACAACCAGAGAGCTCTAATTGTTCATGTGCCATTAAAAAAATATTTAGTGACAATTGACTTTGGAAGCTGTTTTGTCCTTGAAACACAGCAGTAAGCAAAACAGATAAATTCTCCAACCACTTGGAAGTTAATCCTAGTGAGTAAATGTATAGTAAGCTATCATTAAGTAATGACTAAGTTAGCATAAATCCAGAGGAGGACTCCAAGGACCTGAACAGCGTTCTTGTTGTAAAAGAAGTCTGGTAATCTGTTGCACAAAGGCAAAAGAAACAGACTCATAACATGAAAGATCTTTAATAGAATAGTGTGCAGAGTGAAAGAATAAAGGATAAGCCTAGTAGTAGTTCTCCAGTGTATTACCCTGTAGGTGAGTCAGGTTTTTTCCTCCATTATCCTGCATAGCCAGCATCTTGATATTGCATCTTTCCCATGGTGGTGCAGTCCAGTGGGTATGCACATGTGTAAATGTGCACACCTGGGCCTAGGAGAGGGGGTCTAAAGGGACACAGAGACCAAGAACACATACACAAACCTGCCAGAAATTGAGACAGAACCAAGACAGAACCAAGAGCATGAAGACTCCCAGGGGTCCGGGGTGCTCACCTACCTCCCTGCCCTGGTCCTGCCCTGCCTGGTGTGTCTGTGTCACTGCTAAAGACACTTCTCCTGTGCAGATTGATGAGCCCGATGCTCCCCTGACAATTGATAAGCCTGATGCTCCCCTGACAATTGATGACAACTGGTTTCCTGACAACTGGTGACAAGGATGGGCTGGCTGGACTGGGTCCCTGACACATCCCCAATTACCATCCCCTCATAGGTAAGTGTCCAAAAGAGTTAAACAGGGTTGGCCTGAAGTGGGGTTCCCCGGGCCAAAGAGCTTGGCCATTAAAGTGCAAGGTACTATAATGTAACCATCCTTGTCACTTGATATAGCCTGTAGTATAGCCTGCCTGCTTGCCAGCCAGCCTCCCTACTTGGTGTGCTTATTGTACCTGGTACCCTAAAAGCATTAAAGCCTGTGAAATTCACTAAGGGCTCCGACATTCTTCTTTGGCTGCTAGAACTGATAATAAACCTACTCAGATTGGGGTGCTTGCAGTACACAGCCCCAAGGATCATATACAGGTGTCAGCACTAGCATAGACAACTCAGTTTACTACTGAGTAAACCTTTCCAGGGGCAGGACACTGCAGGGGCTTCACCTCACATACTCTCCACTGGGCTTCTTGGTGTCTCTAATGTAGGGAAACCCAGATCCTGATTTCACTCAAGCATGCAGAAGTAGACTTGTAAATCACTCACATTACATCATGCAAAAAAAAAAAAAAAAAAAAAAAAACCTATTTAATAGAATAAATATTTTGTATTTTTCAGTTGGTTTCTGAAATGGATGAAAAGTGCAGACATTTTTGTAAATACACAGCCAAATAGTCACATAGGCAGCTCAGGTCCATCCACTGTGGTATGACTAGACAGGATATCAATCCATACTCCAGTCAGGAGCATCCAATGACTAGAAATAGGATAACTACCCTAAGATCTTGTTAGGATGGAGGGGAACATTCCCCCTCTAGATGCTGAATTCTTCTCGGGCTGGATAAGTCATCAAAACGACATTAAGCGGATGAGCAGGAAAAAAAATCAATATAATAACAGGCATGTGGTAGCTACGATGATTACGTGGATCATCACACATTTGGGAGAAAGGCATGTAAATTATATGTTGATAGCCCCCAAGGTGCCTAGGAGAGGGGAGGGAATGATGTCATTCTTGCATTTGATAAGGAGAAATGACTTCCTCCTTAACTCTGAGAGGAAAGATGAGATTATCAGAGAGATGTTTCAGAAATAAATCTGCAACTGAATAAGACCCCCCCAAACTGCATTCTATAAGGTCATCAAAGGAAAAGCAGGGATTGCTTCCCCATAAGGAAAGAACAGAAGCTTAGGACATGATACATTTTCTTCCAACAGGGAAGGGTGAATGATTTAGAGGAGAACAGACACTTCTCCTCAGCCTCAAGGGATTTCATTGTTCTCTGTTCAAAATCTGCTGTGTGACAATGCAGATGTCTAGAGCAGACCCCCCTTTGAGTACTTCATGGTCTTATTACCTTGCAGCCAAAGGTAACCCTAGGCTCCCCAAATTGGCAAGCTCCAAAGGCAAAAAAGATTTAGTGTGAAAGAGCTTTGACAGAATTAGTATACAACGAGAGACAACCAAGGATTATAGTTTCCCAATTAAACACCCCAAATTACCTGTCCCTTTGTGGGGAAATGCCCAGCCAAACAGGGTCGTCCAATGCAGGACCACTAAGGCTAGAAATCTTGTTACAAGTCCCTACCTTCTGGTAGGGACTATGAACGGGATCAGATGCACCCAGGCAAGTTGAAGATGAAAAAAGCAAAATCAAATACAAATCACAATAGCAGTCACCATGCCAGCCTCCCCATGGGTTTCTCACCCATGTTTCTCTTCGAAGTACTTCTTTCAAATATCTCTACATGTGTCTCCTTTCGCATCTCCTTTCCACCAGCACCAGGGTGCAAGTCAGGCAGCAAAAACAAGAGCTCTCATTCCTTCTTGAGAGCTCACCTGCTTTCTGTGTTACATAGCACTGGCCACTGACTCTGCCCCTTAGCTCCCAATAGCAAGTTGAAGGCGTCTGCATCTATGTGTGGATGGAAAACATGGTAGCTCTTCCTTTGATGGTGATATTTCTATAACAATCCTCCCTTTTCATTTTTGCCCCCATTTTCTGATTTGTGCACAGTCACCCTGGAATGGGTTAAAGTCCTGTGTTCTGTGCTCATAGCTTCCTAAATTACATTTAACACTCATCTCAAGGCAGTAGGCTCTGTGTCAACACTCCCCAACTGCTGTAAATTTCAGGCTGTCTAAGGCATTCACCTGTCTTGTCAGTCTCAGATTTCCTGCCCCCAGTGTAATTTATGTAAGACAGTAGATGCTCAATAAAGACATATTGAGTATATTTAAATTTAATAAAAATTTTAAAAATTTCATTAAATGTGTATTTTTTGGTTTTTTGTTTAACAAAGATCATCTCTTTCCTTTTCTATATTTTCTTTCAAAATGGAAAACTGGAAGCCTTGGGTTAATATCCAGATGCACTAGGTTGTTTACGGCAGATACTCTGAATAGGAACTGTGACTGAAATAAAGAATTGTTTTAGTCTGCTCAATGCAAATTACTGCCTAGCTTTTATATCCCTATATTCTTTATTTCCTCTACCTCCTTCATTTACCTGCACATATTTTAAAGGTACTTACATTTCTCACAAGATGAGCCCTGATATTTATGCAGTGGGTATGCTAAAATTAGATTTAGAAACAATTTCCCCAGCCCTGAAGTAGAGGAGATGCCAGTATATAAGGAATAGAAACGAGAACCAAAGCAAAAAATACTGTATGCAATCATCCAATTTAGGGGCCAGACAGCACAGAAAGAAAAAAGGATGCTAACCTTTCCCTGAAACAGAATAACCTCTTATATTCACACCTTTGTTTAAATTTCAGAACAAATGCAGTATAGCTTTCCCTTGTAATTTTCTCAAAAAACTATATAGCGAAAAACACTCTGGGTATTGAATGACACCCTTTTTAGGGGATGATGTGCAGTTGAAAACATAAACTAACAGAAGTGAGTGTTTTTCATGACTATTTCTAGATTCCTAGGTTACAAATTATTGACAATATTTAGCATGCACACCACACAATGCACGTGTGTCAAGAGCGGAAAGTCAGAAAGCTGTGTCCCACTACTTCTGATATGAGCTGTGACAAGGACAGAAGGCTCTCTGAATGCCAATTCAAGGTCTTCATTTAACCTGCATGGGAACCAGACTCATCCTAAAGGCACAGGGATTTCAATAAGCTCTGGTAGGTGGTATTTCATTAATACATTTTTAACTGAATGAGATATATAATGCAAGATGGAGGATTTCATAGGGTTGCCATTTATAAATGGTAGTTTTACTCATGCTGATCTAAAAGTAACCTGCAGATTATTCATACAATTAGTGTTTCTTAAGGGTCACCTCGTACAGATGTGTGTTTTAAGTATCTCAAATCCACCTTCCCACCCCTGCTCTGTGGTGGAGACCATGAGGAAGCAGAGTGCCATCAGAACTGGAGAACTAATAATAAAAACAGAGAGTTGATCATATTCTCTGATACCATGACTCATTCTCTCTCACAGGATGAGTGACTGTAAAGGGTGGGAATGTGAACATACAGTCGTTGCTGAGCTGAATTATATCAATAAAAGCTAGATGCCCCTAGATCTGTGACCATGTCCTTTCCAAATTATGCTTAGGATGTCCATTACAGTAATACCTGCATAGACAACTCACTTTGAAAACTAAAGACCTAACTGTCTCTGTGACTATGTTTAGAAAGAGGGTCTTTACAGATGTAATTAGGAGGAAGTGAAATCAGAAGGGTAGGTACCTATTTCAGTAGAACTCATGTCATAAGAAGAGGAAAATACACATTGCATGTTTGTGCACAGAGGAAACACTAGGTGAGGACTCAGTGAGAAGACAGCCTTCTGTAAGCTAAGAAGAGACACCTAAATGAAGCAAAACTTGGAGCACTGAACACCTTCACCTTGGGTTTTCAGTCTCCAGAACTATGAAAAACAAAGTTACGCCACCTAGTCTCTGATATTATGTTATGGCTGTTCAAGCCAACTAATGTACCCTCATCTCTTCCATGATGCTTCTATGGTTGCTTCAGAAACTTCCAAATCACCAACTCTTCTTATCATTGCTCATTCCCTCACCTATCTTCTTCCCTTTTCTAAGCTAACCCTTGCTAGTCCATGCCAACTCTCTCCTCCCCATGCCAACCTTCCCAATCTGGTTCTCTATATTAGCTACTAAGCTTGACTATTAGACAAAAACCTGCAAGATTCTGTGTGGAACTCAGAGATTGATTTTTTTTCTTCATTCCTCAAATTTCCTCAGTCCTTTTCATATTCAAGTGGTTGATTACCCTGCTGAAATGAACATATCTTCAGAATGTCTGCCCATGTACATCTCATAGACCTGAAATAATAATGATTAAGATCTATTAAATTATTGATATGTGCACCAAACCATTTTAGGGGAATACTTAACTCACTAAGTCCTAGTGATCACCCCATGAGGTACATGATTGATAAACAAGAAACAATGATGTGTAAAGAAATTAAGTATCTTGTCCAAGGTCACACAGCAGGGTAGATACATGACCCTCAGTAAAATATGTACAAGACCTGAACATAGTTTAGAGCTGTCTCATGCTAAAATCCAAATCTAGAATTTAACTACAATTCTTAACTTGCTTTAGGAAGATCTGTGACCTACAAGACAACAACAAATTTGAAAGGTTTAATTTTGAGTATCAGTTTTACTCCTTATTATTTATCAAATCTTAGGAAAAAACACAAAAAGGTATTACTTATAAATAGACTTATGTAAAACTTTCTTGGGAGTTACCCAAAGATGAATAATTACAAAGTTCAAGAATTCTCCATGAAATTCTCCATGAAATCAAAACTGAATTTCTACCCACACTGTCCTCTTTATAGGTTCCTCTTAGCAATTAAAATCAGTAGAGTTGAATTTAACTGTTTGTTGGTTATTTTATGTAATTTTACTCTCAAATAAATACCTTCCAGTCGAACACCGAGGTCCGAGATAACTCTAGCATAATTGTGAACACGTAAATTATCAATGCCATGGTCTCAAAACCTCAGTTTTCAAAGTCTGAGCTGCAAATTACTGATCAATGTGTGGATACCTGATCACTCAAAGCTTTCTGAGAACTTTGATATCTATAAAAATCCTTTTTTTTTTTTTTTTTTTTTACTTCAACAAACTGCGAGCAAGCAAGATGACAACAGTGGCAGACAAGCAGAAAGTTTGTAACAAATCACAAAAAAAGAAGAGGAAAAGTCTTCAAGGATATTTTTACATTTAAAAATATCCTCGAGGAGTAGGGAATCCCACTTTTATGTTTCAGAGCAAACACTCAAAAGACAAAGGAAAATACACATAAAATGCTTTTAAGTCATTACACAGACCTGTTTAGTATTCCTAATGCAATTTGATGGAAGTTTCCAGAGAAAAAATTCTATTTTCAAGCAAATTCTATTTGTGCTTGTTGATGGCAGCTCTGACGGTTGTGTGAATATGCAGGAGACAGAAATGATGGGTAAGTGGACAGAGCCTAGAATTTGAGCCAAGTGTCACTTCATGGACAAAGCGCTGCATCAGGCAAGAGAATGGATTTAATTGTTTTACAGTATGTGTTGTCAATTCATCCCCTGCTCTTTTGCCAGCTAACAAAACAATGAACTCTGTGCCCACTGGTGAGCTAGGTGAAGACAGCTGGGACAGGTCCATTCACAGGATGCGTGTAACAGTGACAGTTCTCTCTGTGGGTTTTGTTTTACTTTCTACAAAAACAGTTACATAAATCCTCACAAAAATAATGGTGAAAGCATATTTGCCCTTTTACACAGTGGCATCATTTACATTTATAGAATATTTCCTATTGAAAAGCAATGGAGTCTGATACTTACAATTTATTGATTTCCAACTTGACTTGGAATTATTTTCACTCTCTTTTGATAACAAAAATGTCCTAATTTTGAATCAGAATAAAAGGGAGCACAATCAACTATCCGTATTCAGTTTAGAGAAATTCTTATTTTTATGGAGGGTATACTGTTTCCCAATTAGAAAAAATGTCTTCCTATTTTTAATCTAATCCTCATGAGCTCTCAAGGTATAAACTAAAATCCTCCTTCACCCCCACCCCAGTCCCTTCCCCCTGGTATTGAGAGTTCTATCGAGTGTCTTTAAGAAGTGATACCTTTACAACAGCCTTATTTTCTATGTCTGAACACACAAATTTTCTAGAACGAAGACCTTTTCCTCTTGGCAGTAATTCCTTAGGTTTTAGCGGTAAGGATCAGAACACCCTTGGGAGATTTGAGCAGGTTGGGACTTTTAACTGCAACTCTTCTTCTGTTTTTATGGTCTCTTACAATTTGCAGCTGAATTTCAGTACAGGAAATACATCCTTGTTCAATGGTCCCTTCTGGAATACCTGAAATCAAAAACTTGAGTTCCCTACACAAGTCACTGCTGATTCTGGAATTCATTCTTCCTGGTGTATATTATCAATTGAACTTACAAGACTCAAGTAAGATAAGATCAAGACTTATTTAGAATAGCAATTTCAAACACTGTATTTTGCTTTACAATTGTGTTAAATAGAGCTCTAGTTTCAGAAATGAAGTTTAGGAGTAGAGATGAGAATCCTTGTGAAGGTTGAGTTTTCACCCTAAATATAAGTCTAGCAGCATAAATATTACATGTACACACGTTGATGCCCAACGTGTTAGGGAACTATCTGGTGGCCTTAATCTCCCTTTACTTCGATAGTAATGAATATCCATAATCTCTTCATGGTAGGCTGCATCTGATTACAAGCTTAGCAACTTGACCCACAGTTGTGTTTGCTTAACAGGAGTGACATGCATGCATCTGTTTGTTTGTTTGTTTGTTTGTTTGTTTTGAATATCTAGTGAGATACCACAGCGAGCTTATCTTCAATCCCCTTCTGTGAACAAGTACTGTATGAAATGTTTTTTTTTTTCTCCTGGGAGAGAAGATTCATAATCCTCAAATATGAAGAGAAACTTCAAAGTGTAATAATTTTTAAATTTCAACTATCATCACTATAAGATCATTTTTCCTTCCCATGTATCTCCATCTTCTCAGCCACATGTTTTTCTATCTCCTTTTATTTCAGTCAAATCCAAATAAATTTTTGAATGGGGAAATGTGAGGAAATTTGCTTTTTCATTCACTCTGGCACTGTTCAACTTGTTATTATGCTTCTGTTGGTGGTCCATAGAAATAAGAATGCCAAAAATTAAAAAAAAAAAGTCTAGGACCCGAATCTACACTATTTCCTCTAGTGCCCCCCTAGTTTTGAGTAAATATCAAGGAAACATTGGACAAGCTCCTTCCTGCGTATATGGAAGCACAGCTGCAAATACATGACAGCAGAGTTGTCTATCCAGAACTCAGTTTTTGGAATGAAACATCAGTAACCTCCTCAAGGACACTGCTCAAATCCAAAAGGCAACTAACCCATAATAGCAGCATGAAAACCATGAATACACTGTCCTTTGAGGAGAGCCACTTGCTCCAGAGAATCAACAGCAGGCCAACATCAGTTCTACTTGGATTCTCAGACAAATAGAAGAGACGGTGTGCAGGATCTGAGTTAGGTTTGAGCAGCATTTGCCTTATCGATAGGCTAATTCTGAACCTCTTGACATGTCTTGTCACACGAGACAGACCTGTAAAAATACTCCTTCCCACAGAAATTGATATTCCTGACAGAATCAAGGCAAATAAAATGCATACATTGATTGTTCAAACCATATTCAAGAAAATTCTTTCCCTATCATTGAGTCAGTTCCTCAAACTAAGAAAGATGATGGTGGCCACTCTTCAGGGTAGAGATGTCTTTCTCAACATTCTTATCCAGCATCCTAGTGGACTGTCTGCCTACTCCTGACCATTAAAAAGATGCTAATAAGGGGAGATAGGATGACTCGGAAACTGAGAAATATGGCATGGTTGAAATCTACCCAGGTTATTACTGAATGAAAAGTTTCATCATCTGACAATTGTTAAGGAGTTGAAAAAGAGCTCGTGGCTGCTTTCCAAGTAAAATATTAGTGAAAATATATACAGAAATGTCAGCCTAATGCAATTTCTGAAGACAGTGTTAGTGCAAAAGAGCCCCCGGCCATGCATGCAGGTCCCTGATGAAGCAGAAATGGGAGCCTACAAACACTGCCAATCTTGTCAGACCCTAGTTCTTCTCCCAGTGCTGCCCAGAACCTGTGGCTCCACCCTCAGACCCTGTGGCCTGGAGGCAATGAATGTCAGTGTCCTCACTGCTCAGCACGCTTAGTGTGGTGAGGGAGCCAGACCCCATACTTCCTCTAAACATACTGCTCACTGAGATGAGCATGAGATAGAAATGGGTATGACAGTGAAGGCAGTTCTCCCTGCTAGCCTTTGGCATTACTCTGAGCCTCTGGGTTCACAAGTGACTTCTCAACCCTTGCTGATTCTATCGGTTTGACCAGATTTCTCTGCAAAGCCTGGTTCTAGATTCTCATAAACCTTACAGATGTCTGCGACCAGTGTCCCATCTGATTATGGTTCTGCCCTAAGGAACAAGGCACCTGCTTCCAAACAAATGTCCAGGTAGGAAAATACCCACTGCAGTTATTTTGTTTTGTTTTTAAGAAACTAGGTCTCTCTATATTGCCTGGAGTTGTCTCAAACCCATGGATTCAAGCGATCCCTGGCCTCAGCCTCCCAGCACTGGGATTACAGGTGCACGCCACCGTGCCCAGTTTTCCCACTGCAGTTATTTAAAATAAGTTCTCTCTTTGAAAATAATAGGAATCTGTGGCCTATCAAAAAGTAAGTTTGTGTGGTCTACACATGAAACCTTAAGTCCTCGAAGGCAGAGGAAGCATAGTGCACATTTTAAAAGATTCTCAAATGCTTCCAGCACTTGGTATAGTGTTTGGGGCAAAGAGGTACCTGACTTACAAAACTACATACCATGGACTTACTTGACCTCATACCTAGATCTGGAGGAATATACCAGAGTCAACATGAGATAGAATAGCTTAGAAATTGATCATTTGGGGAAAACAACTAGCCCCTCTGGATAATGTGAGAAAACAAATGCACTTACACAACCAGTGCTTCTGAACACGTAGAAAACTCTAGCTTTTCCGCAGCTCTGGTTTGTAACTCCAGAAGAGTCACACTCTGTGATAGCTAATAATTCAGTCGTGAGTGGTCATTCCCCAGGCCCCCAGAGAATTCATCACACTGTCATCATTTGAAATTGAATGCAATAGACTTTCCAGATTGTGCAAACCCCTCAAACACATCATTATTTGGGAGGAGTTTCCCTTCTCTTAGAGTCTCTGATGTGTATCCAAAGTGGTTCCAACCAAACCATCAGTTTTAATCAAAGACTCTGCCTTGAAACCAACAAGAGTTGTACCGTGTTCACATTTGACACTCAGTCAAGACAAGACGGGGTGGTATGACTGTAGAGCAAACTGTGTGTTTCGAGCTTTTCTCCAGCATTAAAAGGAAATGGAGCATAAACAGTCTTGAGCAGCTGATGATCTACAACCCTTAAGGTCCCGTGACCCAGGAAAAAGAAACATCAAAGCGCCTAGTATTCTAAACTCTGCTTCGTTCATCCACACAGGAAAATGCCTTTAAATGCATCCTCAGTGGATGGCAGGCAATAATTATATTGTTCCCGTATAGTTTTGAAAGATTAAAAGGTAGATTAAAAACTAATTTAAAGGTAAGAGTGGGCACAGTTATTTCTCTTCAATTTGTGTAAATAATCAGCAACCAGTGTGGGGAAAAGGGGAAAAAAACAATCTCTCTTTGAAAATATGCATTGTTATGCAGAGTGTCTATCATATCAGCATAATCAGATGAATTTTTGTTTGCAAATTATAAATTATTCAGAAAGCTTCTTATTACAGTTATGTGGCTGTTTGCAGTGAGAGGGAGGGAGCACACACACACTTCATTCTCCTCATGTACACTCTAAAAATGGAGGCAAAAATAAAGCATTTGGCACAATCAATCAGAGGACCTGGTCCAAGCTAAACACAAAAGGAAGATGATCGCAGTCGTTCAAAGGCATTTAGGAAACCAAAATATAATTGCATTGGGGATTTTTGCCATAGCTGCTTCACGTGTAACTGTCTTCGTGGCACAGATGCCGAGCTTCTGTGTCACACACGCACTGGCTGGGTGAGTGTCCTTAGTGAAGGTCACAATCCAAATCTGACAGGGACAAGTACAGCGTCCAAAGGAGAACTCTACTTTGAGAAGTAATCAAGCCGGCTCCACCAGGCTGATTGCCTCCAACTCCACCTCGGGGCATTTAGCAAAGCAGCAGCCCGGGTCTTGATTAATCAGCAGAGGCACTAATGAACCAGCCTGGCCTGACGTTCCCCAGCACTGTGATTCCAAGCTGCCTCTTTAGCAGATGACTCCGGGGTCCCATCTCTGCAGGGCAAAGACCTTTGATGACAGAGAAAATGTCCCGCTAAGGGGTGCATTTGTGTTGGGGGCTATTCTCAATGTGCATCACATGTAAATATTTCTTTCTTTTTTCTTTTCTTTTCTTTTTTTGGAGACTAGTTCTCGCTACATTGCCAGGGTACCGCGGCATCAAGCAATCCCCAGCCTCAGCTTCCCAGACAGCTAGGTTTACAGGCGCACGACTGCTTTTTCAAGACTAGGTCTCACTACGTTGTCCAGGGTTGTCTCGAACCCTGAACTCAAGTGATCCAAGGTCTCTTGCCTCCCAGCCCTTGGACAAGAGGTAGGTGCAACCAGGCCCAGCTACATGTAAATATTTCACTTGGAGGAAAATGGGGAGAGGTTGGACTCCAGGTGAGACTTTCACCTGAGTGAGTCCCTTCAAGGCAGTTAAGGAAACAGAAGGACTGTATGCATAGCGCTATCTGGCTGTGAGAAGCAGCACGTTCTTGGTGCACCTTCATCATCCTTCTATGAACCTGACAATCTGACAGAGAGGAAAGGGGATGCTCTCTAAGACTTGACCCATCCCTCCCACCCCCAACTCCTGCCTGATGCTATACTCAGGTCCAGTTGTGTTTTGGGAATCTGGTTCCTGGAACTCTAGGACAGGGCAGGGAAATGAGGCAGGGGAGGAAAGACCACAGGCAATGTTGGCATCATCGGCTCAGTGCTGCTGTGAGCCATGAAAGCTTAAGCTCACTGACAAGTTCAGAACTTCTGGGGAGGGTTGGTCCAGTGTAGTCACCCCCAAGGGCACAATTGCTAGGACTCAGAGGTCCCAACATGGTGGGTTATCTGGGGGGAAGGCAGAGAGCCATCTCCTCACCTGCAGGTCTACCATATGCACAGGTGGCACAGGCTCTGTCACCAGAGCAGGACCTCAGGCAAAAAGACGCAGATGTTGGAAGTGAGCAGCACGAGGAATACAGAAACCCATCTGCTTCACCTACAAAGACAACATGCCTCCATTTCAAAATGTGTACGACTCAATAGTTCCCAAGCCTACGGGGGGCAGGAGCAAGTCATATGTGATTTTAACAAATTCCTCAGCTGTTCCACAAACTAGACTCCTGTTTCCAGTGATGAGAGACGAATGACAAGTGTCTTGTGCTCACTACAGCATCTTGCTGGTGCCAGTCCTGGTCACCAGGGGTCAAACTCTGGTAGAGGGATCTAGGCCAAGTTTACACTAGCAACCTGATACCTGATCATCCCACGTCCAACCTCTTAATCCCTGCTTAGATCCAACAGGGTCTGGACTTCTGTGCAAGGGCTGATGGTAGACAGACCTCAACATGCCCTAGACACAGCTGAGACTGGCCAGGCATGTGTAACTTCTCTGTGCAAACGAACACTTCAAATGGTGAAGAAGAATTTCCCCAAATTCTCAGCCAGCATCCCATCTCTTGCCAATGTTGTTCTTTAGTTATCAAATTATTTCCATTTTAGCTGGTGAAAGATTTCACAAGGAGCCATACCTTGCTGCCCTCTGAGCCACGCTATACTTTCTACTGTATTTCTACTACATAACCCTTCATAAAGCAGGTTAGGCTACACATTTAGCATCAAAGCTGTACATCAAAATAAATTAGGAGATGCCCAGTGAATAGCCACCGGGTGTCAGTCATCAGAACCCCCAGAACATGCAAGAATGAGCAAAGCCGCTTGGTTCTCAATTTTTATTTGCCATTGCACTTGGAATTGAACTCAGCGCTTTACACTTTCTGTTCTTAATCGTTGTTTAGAGTAGCTGAAGGCAGCTGAAGAGTTCTGGCTTTTCATCCTAGAAGAGGCTGGATTTGGTGGCAGTTAAAATGTCAGGATCTTTTAAACAAAGAGCTTCCTGTTTGTATCCCATTAGGACACTATCCAACCCTAAATCTATAAAGATCTTGGTGGTGGATATCCTAGCTGCCTAATTGACTATCTCTCTCCATATGCTGCAGGCAAATAATTAGAACAAACAAAACATGTAATGTTTTTACCTCTAAACCACCTGCTTTCTGAACCTCCCTAAGTCTTCCTAGAGCAGTTGGATAAAAGAAGTGCTGAGAAATTAAGGGATTTCCAGGATCAAAAAGGTTTAAAAAAGTTCCTGCCACAAAGGCTAAAAGGAGAAACAGGGCTATTTTCTCAACAATTTAGGTACCCCCTACCTCTACCTAAATTGTCCATGCAAATTACTTACAAAATGGGTTTGCGGTTTGCGTTGAATCTCCCTTGCATTTGTTTAGACAAAGGTGGATTTCTCAGAAAAATATGCACCTCGAACATTCTTCATTTCCAATCTTAAAGGGCTGCGGAGTGCAAATGTATCATATATTCTGTGACTAGCTCAACCCAGTGCTCCATGCGCCTACCTGCCTCTCTCACAATTCATTCTGTTGCATGTTTCTTCTTCCCGGATGTTGCTATGGGTTCCAAGGATGGGATCCAGGGGAGTAATTGAATATGTGCAGAAGATGTGAATCATTCACCTCTCAGAAGCCCTTCCCCCATGCAGGCATCCTAGATTTAGCCACACTCTCACAGGTAGTAGTCAAGTATTGTGATGCAGAAAGGACTTTCTCTCAACAAGGATCCATGCATGCTGGTGCTGCAAGTCAGACAAGATTGGGCTCTGGGTTTATTGCAATGTTATTTGTCGGGCTGTGACTGGTTCTAGGTTTCAGTTCTGGTCATGGACTCCCTTGGTATCCGATAACTGTCTACCAAACTTCCATATCTCAGGGAAAATCCAGTGTGACCTTATTTGTAAATGGGGTCCTTGCAACAATAAGTAAAGACTGAGATAAGCACATTCTGGACTTTAAATCTAAAGCTGGTGTCCTTACATAAGGGAAGGGAAGAGAAGAAAGAAAGCCATGTGAAAACTGAAGGCAACGACTGGAGCAATGCAGAAGGCACTGCTAACCGGGAATGAGCAGACATTGCCAGGAGCAACTGGAAGCACTGCATGGCAGTGTCAAATTCTTCCCCCAGAGTCTCCAACAGAACAAGACTTGAAGACACCTGATTAGAAGCTTCTGAACTGCAAGAACCCCCCGTTTCTAGCCATCCTTAGGTAAGACAATAATATAAAATAATTGAACATATACTATAAATTGCTGTTATTTTTCTTATTGTGAAGAAAGTCAAAAAAAAATTATAACAGATTTTGCACTAATTCAAGGTAGATAAAAACAAATGAAAAAATCAAATAGACAAATTCTGAAAGTTAAATATCCACATCTTCTAAGAATTATTAATAGAATACCAGCAATCTGGTGAATTTAATTTTCATTTTCTTATTTTGGGTAGCAAAGCCCACAATCACCATTATGATCCACAAATGACCTTTTGGGTTCCAACTTTTGTGCTTCTGCTGCTCTTTCATGAGAAATTAGCAGGTCTTTCACATTTTCTGAAGGCCACCTCAGCTAGGGGCCATAGAAAAAGCAATGGCTTAGATCCTTGATGAATGCTAGTTCTCCAAGAGCAAATCAGCTCTTACTGAGCCTGTGTATGCATGGAGAAAATGCCAGATTTGGATAAACATCCTGAAACATTTTGTTCATGTTCCAGGATCTGTTGGCTAGCCACATTTATCACATGTTTTATTTACACTTGATCTAGCTCTTGTAACAAAGAGATTAACCCTTCCTCTCACAGTATTGAAAGAAAAGTCTTCATGTTAGTAATGGCCCAATTACATTCATTTAAAAACGACTTGCTCAGTCTTTATTTTATACAAAGTGTGAATAGACCCTAAAATGGATGTGGAAATTATCCCCTGCACTCAAGGATTTTATATAGTGATAAAACAGACATACAGACAATGAGTCATAACAGGAAGCTAAAATTGGTCATATAGTAATCTTGAGGGCATCATCCCACTATTCACGGATACGTGGGCAGTTGAAGACTAGATAGCTGTCTTGCCAGGAATGTGGTTGTCTGAGTGTCCGAGAAGCATTTAGCAAAATACTCTCAAGGAAAGGCGTCAAAATGTAGCAACTTGATCTGAGGACAAAGCCTAAGGATCAATTTATTTAAAAAAAACTCAAAGAATATGGTTCAAATGATCCCACAGTCTATTCCCTATGAACTTGTGCCTGATCTTAGGGTCAGAGGTACTGTTACTACAAACTAAAAGATTTATAGTACCTGTTTCTTGGTGAAGGACTGGAGTCTTGTGCAGGCAGAGGTTAGAAGTTTGGGCACTCTTGCTTTTAGAGAGAGTATGAAACAGAGGTAGGCAAACTTGAGCAATAAAGAACACTGGGAGTTCTTTGTAATGGAGCCATGGTGTCAGCAGACAGCACCTGGAACAGCAGTGACAGGAGTAGGGCATACTGCCTTGGAATATCCATTGGTACATGGAATCATCTTCACATTTCTCTGTTTCATGTTATCTGCAGACATGGTGGTAGGTATGTAGAAGTGACTGCTATGTACATGGCAGAGATTGCTTATAGGAACGGTGATTCGGTAACCTGATGTGTCTTCTAGAAATAGTGGAAGAAAGAAAATTTGAAAGCGCTAGAGATACTACCATTGCAATAAGAATAGAGTAATATGGATTTTTCTGTGACTCTATTATTGAAATATATAGGTGGGTTTTATTTTTAGTAACATTCTGGGAAACAGGTTTACACAAAAGAGAATGAGGAAAGCATAGTGAACTCTCATGAACTAGACTCACCAACTAGGGCACACTAAGTTGAGACATTTGCCATTCCCAAAGGATGGCATAATGATAGAAAACTCTTTTTCAGTGTAGAGGGGCAGTAGAATTTCAAGACATAGTATAAACAGCCTTGTAAGAATGTCTGGGGCTATGTAGACCTAAAGACCTTACTTATAATTATTCTTTCATTTATGAGCCATCTGACATTTGAATAGTGAACTGATCAATCTGTTTCTCAATAATAAAATGGGATAATTCCTAGACCAGTAAGTTATTATATAAATTATGTAATATATTTTTAACACAGCCTTTCACTCAGTCCTTTGCATGAAATAATCCAATATTAAATGGCTATGTTTATTGTTTGATTTCATTTATTTAGAGATATGTAAGATAATGATAAATACATGAATATTCTTAGTACAGTTATAAAGAGAAAAGAGCTTATGCAAATAATCACAAGATGAGAAAAGGAAATACCTTAAATATTGAAATAGTCAACATTAAAAATAAAGGAAGTAACAAACATTCATTTTCAATATTTCTAGTTTATGATGGTCAGCATAATATAAAATTGATCTAGGTGTTTAGATATTTTGGTCAATGAAAAAATACATTTCTACTTTTTCTCTTTTATTTTTAATAACAATTTGATTTCAGCCATTATCTTGTTGATCACAACTTACAAGATTGAAAATAGGAAACATCTCAACTTTCAGAAAAATGCAATTAAATATCTCTAGTAAATATTTTGTATGTTTCAAAAAAATAAGACTTAAACCTCTAAGCTCCTTTTTTTTAAATATTATGATTATTTAATGTCCCATTACATGAAGGCTTCATAATTTATGCAAACCTTATCCTGTTGAAGGCTTTAAAAGTGTGCCTTTTCTTTTTTGACAACCTTGTTTATCATTTCCATCGATTCCCCATCTTGGACTATTTATGTGTTATTTTCTTTTTCAGCTACTGTATTAGTTCCTTAATGTCATAAACTGCTAGACCAGGCTCAACTTAAGCCAGGAATACTCATCTTCTGCTAGTGAGGGAATTAACATCTAATGAATAAGGAATCCCAGCACAGACCCTGAGGGCACCATTAAGAGACAGGGCTTCAATAACAACTTCAGTAAGTCTGTGCTATATAAAGATCAAGTTGGACTTTACTAATGTCCATAAACAGCAAAGAGCATTAATTTGAGTCTCATTTGTACTTACCACAAAGAATAACCATTTATCAGCTTAAGTAAAAGAGTCTGTGACTAGCCAACTACTTTCTTTGTGTGATCACATTAAACATGGCAGGCACTTGTAAAGAGCTACCAAAAAAAAAAAAAAAAAAAAAAAAAAAAAAAAAAAAAAAAAAAAAAAAAAAAAAAAAAAAAAAAAAAAAAAAAAAAAAAAAAAAAAAAAAAAAAAAAAAAAAAAAAAAAAAAAAAAAAAAAAAAAAAAACCCGCAGTGAACAATTCATTGAACATGAATTTCAAAACCTTTATTTAGCATTTCTTTACACCAAGTCAAGTCCTGGGTTTAGTGCAGAGGGCAAAAAGAAACAAATCAACAAGGCTGGGCTCACCTATCAAAGGGAAATAGTCAACTAAATAATGCTATAGAGAAAACTGTGTTGGGGCATACCTACTGTTACAAGTGTGGTCTTGGGGATGCAGGCATGTTCAGTTTAACTCAGGAGACAATTCCCAACAAAGAAATGAGGATATGTAGCTACACATCAATGTGTCTCTCTATACTAACACAACAGTTATTCGATGGACGAAATGTATGTAGTAGCACTGCAATAATATTTACTGATAAAAAGATGGGGGCAATTGAGATAGTGAGATCAAAGTCATCAATTAAAAAGCAACCAACTGTTACAGGACAGGGTGAGAGGTACCCTGAACTCCCAAATCTGCATGCTTGAAATTGGTCCTGCCATCCACTGCATAAAAAGGAAACATACTGTAGTGTGTAAGAATTTCAGTGGAAAGGAACTTTAATAAAATTAGTGTACAGTTAAAAAAAAAAGATTGCAAAGAATGGATAAAATAGTTTTCACATGAAACACCCAAAGTTACCCATTCTCTATTCAAAAATATATATTCAGTCAGGCCTGGCCCAAAGCAGACCCATTGAGGCCCTAAAAGTAGAAACAAGCCTAAGCACCTACTGGTAGAAACCCATAGAAAAAGGACAGAATGGACAAGGCAAGCAGGAAGGAAAAGGGTTAAGTCAAAATCAAGATAAAGATTGCCACTGTCAGCTTCTTCATGGGTCTCTTATACATATCTCTATCTCTTTCAAGTGTTTTCTTTCATTGCCTCCAAGAATCTGGTATAAGCTTAAGGCCAAGAATAAAGTGTGGCTTCTTCACTTGTCTCTCTTTCATCCTAGGGCAAGACAGAGACCTGGAACCTCCCCTTCCCCTGTGGATGAACCTATTACAAAGGTATCAGATTCATGAAGGGTTTGTGTATCAAAGGACAGACTCAAAAATAGGAGCCATAGGAAACATTATTTATAGTCAATTTGTGACTTAAGACAAAGTTAGATAGTAAATGATTAGCAGTATGTAACCAGGGAATGCACAGAGACCTTCAGTTCAGAACATGAACATTGCAGGGTTTTCCCAGCATTGGCCACCAATAGTCTGACACCAGTTGGATGTCCTACCATTCAGCATTTAGTCCAACCTGGAGACAGACTATACCCAGGAGAAAGATCAGATCCCAGGGGATCAGACCACCTCTTCAGATGCCAGTGAAACACAGGAAGGTTCAAAACCTGCCTAAACAATTTCTTGGAAACTTGAACTTCGAAGAATGAAGTTGCTAGTGGATGAGGGAATCACCCCTTTTAATCTTAGTCCATGAGAGTTCTTCCACCCACAGCAAGCTGTTTTCCAGAGATGAAACTTTCATGGTAGGGTAAACATAGGCGTCTGTTTACAAATAGGAAATGGCCAACTAAAAGGAGTCTAATAGTTGTCTGTACTCTCACAAGTGTTTCCCTAGCAGGGTGCTCCTCAGGGAGCTGTGTGAGTTTTATCTCAGCCTTAGTGCAGTTCAGTCAGAAACTGCTAGTTCACATCCTTGTCTTTTTGCCCTCAGGCACTGTAAGCAGTATGGAGTAAATTCCACAACTAGCCTAAGGTTCAATCTGGGCCTCTATTGCTCTCTCATTCTCCTCGCCTGGTCTTCAGGACAGCTCAGCACTCTGTGATAAAAACCTCTTCCCCACTTTCATCCAACGCCCAACCTTCAAAGACTAGAATACTGCGAGACCCAAAAGATTCAACGGCACCAAGTCCTTTTCTTTCCAAAGCAAAACTGTGAGTTCCTGATGCCACGTGTCTGTGCCAAATCAGCTCTCTTCTCAGTTAGTCTGATCTCAAAATCCTAAAGTCCCAAAAGTTTCTTCTCTCTTCCTCTTTTTTCATCACCTTTTCCTTACCCTCCACCCCCTTCATGAATCCTGATGGTGGGACTATTAGCCACACTCTGGTTTGGTTCAGCTAGGATTCCCCACCTGGGCATTGGAGCACTAGCACAGAGAGTTAAATTAGCATAATACTGTTGACCAAGTCCTACTTAAGATTTACAGTATCAAGGTAAAAGGAAGAAGGTACCTTCTATCTCCTGGCTTTAAGTCATTCATAACCTCTGTGTCTTCCAGACACACATAATGGTGATGACTAAGTCTTATCAATAGATAACTCTGCCCACATCGGGGTCCCAGCTTCAAAGTGAGTTAACACATACTTCAGCAGGGATGATGATAGAAACACAGAGTGATGTCAAGAAATCAGGACTCTATTAAAGTGACTGGATTCCAGCATCTGCAAGGGAGCCTGTCTCCAGTGAGATGGCCATGAAGAAGTTTCTTAGGCTACTTTACAGTTCCATCTGGTTGGACTGCTGACTTCTTGCTATGTCAGACACTGTTGAAGTCTGTTGCTTCATACTCAGCTGTTTTTTTTTTTTTCTCCTTATTGTCTTTTTCCTTGGTTGGCAGATGTTTTCCTTTGTTACTGGATTTTTAGTCAGAAATGGTCCAACCAGAGGATGCATACTAGGGGTTTATCTTACTTTGTATCTCACCAGTGCCTTTTTAAGTTGTTACCTGCCTACAGAACCAAGTTTCACCACCCAATCATTGTATTCAATTCATTTGCTGATTTGACTCACTGAACTTAGAAAACTAGTTCTTTTGCTATATGACCAGTTTATTGCAACAGATATTGAAGTATCTGAATTCCCAAGAAGTTGGAAGAAATGTTTAAGGCAAGGGATGGAGAAAGAACCTGATGCTTCCTTGTCTTCTCTGGGTGCAACATCCTCCCCAAATCTGTGTGTGTTCACTGAAACAGAGGAAGACTCATAAGGAAACAGGGACTGAGATCAGACATAGCCAGATCTTTCCCCAGCATGTATACCAGATCATGGTGACATGTAGGGTTAAATTCTTGTCTTGAAGTAGAGTTCCCAAGGTCCTAATTCAGGTTTTTGCTACATTCAGGAGAAGGGTTGAGAAACCAGCAGATAACACTGTATGGCTCACATCCTGGCTTGCTTGGACATAAAAACCCCTTTTCCCTGAAGGTCAGCACCATTCTCTCCACTGATGTGGTGCCAGGAAGAGACAGTCCCAGCAGGTTAGTAAGCTAATTGTTAATTAGGCCTGAGACTCGGACCTGTATCTAGGGGGTACCTTACAACACCCCAAACGAGAAGCTCCTCAAATAGTCCTTTGGGTTTCATGGAGACTCCACTACATAGAGACAACTGATGAAACACTGGACCATTAACAGACATTCTAAACTTCATTCTCTGTCTCTAGCCTTTAAAACTTTCTCAAAGTCACCTCATTAACATAACAAAAGGTACCTTTGTTACTCTCATCACTGAGGAAATTCCAGGGGCTGGGGAAGCTCTATACCAGACACAGGACTAAGAACAAATAAATATTTTTATTATAAATCATAAGATCACAGTCACCTTAAGACAACTCATTTATTCTCTCTGGGTCTCTGTCTTCACCTCTGAAAAATGGTTAGGGGTTGGGGGAGCTCTATACCAGACACAGGACTAAGAACAGATATATATTTTTCATTATAAATCATAAGATCACAGCCACCTTAAGACAAATCATTTATTCTCTCTGGGTCTCTGTCTTCACCTCTGAAAAATGGTTATTTTATTAGGGTTCAATTAAATAAAGTATTTAAAAAGTTCTTTGAAAACATATACATAAGTAATTATAATGATAATAGTGTATGGTATGCATATGTGTGTTCTATATCCATATTCACTCACACACATACTACTTTCATCTCTATCCCACATTATAAAAATATATACAACACAACCAAGCCAACTCACACAAAAATAATCTCAGCCTGGCATGTGACTAACCCTCTAATGGACTATCCATTATTAAGTAGAAAGCAGCCGGTGAAGAAAATGAAAGGATCTTAAGCCAGCAGTTTTGTGTTCTGTCCAAACCCCTGCTGAGTTCTTACTGTGCCTCCTATTTGCTCTTTCCACCACTCATTAGCTCTCCAGTCAAAGGAAGAGCAGGTTGTTTCCAAGGCTTGCATTAGCCTCCCCATCTCCCAATTGTTTGCATTCTTTTCTTCTTTGATAAATCCAGAATCTACTCTTGGGAAACTGTGTTGGGCAAAGCAAAACCATAGCTCATGTCTTGTTTTCAAGGCTAGACTTTTAGCTGTTACCCTTTCCCTTCTACTTTAGAAAGAGGGGGACTTTGGATTCTGTGTAAACTTTCAATCAACAGCTTAGACAAGCAGCAAAGCCACCCTGAGTTAAGGGTTACCTTTCCTCCTCCCTAAATAACTTTGTGTGGTGATAAGGATCCATCCTAGTCTGTGATTATCGCACTTTTATTTTACTTACTGTGTTTGGAATCATTTCTGCAAGTGCTGATATAGTTGATGAACAGAAAACTGACTGCTACAGGCTGTACAATGCATATGTTGAAAAAACCCAATCCCCAAGGCAGGACTAGGAGGTGATTCTGCCATGCAGATGGAGACGCAGAAATGGTGGTAGTGTCCTGTATGAGACCTCAGAGAGTTCTATTGGTCTTTCTACCTTGTGAGGTTACATCACATCTGTGAAGCAGGAAGCAGATACCTCCAGAGAGCAAATCTGTCAACCTTGGAGCAGGATTCCCAGATTCCAGAGCTGTGAGAAAAACATTTCCATGATTCTCACACCATCTACTCACCCTATGGCAATTTGGTGATAACAGCCTGATCTAAGAAATAAGTTCAGAAATTGATCTTCTGGAATATTTTAATCATTTTTATCTTTGGTCTTTCACTTTTTAATTTTTGGGGTGAGGAGAGTGCAATTCTGCATCTCAAACCAGGAAAGTAGAGAAGCAAAGCAGGTGAGTTTTTATTTTCCCTAGACAGAGTGGATGAATATGAAAATTAAATGAAGGACAAAAATAGTTTTTCTGATCAAAAACTTCTCAGACTTGCCTGATTATTGAATTCAACTATGTTTGTTATTAATATGACAACTCCCAGCTCCCTGTTCCTCTCTTAATAACCTAATAAATCATCACCTCCAATGAATAGGCCTGAACTGTTGTGTCTTGTTTCAGTTTGTTTACAATTTTTAACAAGTATCCTAGGTGATTGGGTAAATGCTCTAATCCAGAAGAAGGGATGCTTGAACTTCAACGTGTAATGGGCAATCCCCAATGTATTGTGCACATCTTCCTAACTAAGAGCAAACACATGTAGTTCTGTTTGCACCACTAACAGTGGGTAGGAGAAATGCAGGAAGATGACTGCCAAATTCAGTCTAACTGCTGAAATTCATGTGTCCAAATCCTATGGACAGAGATGTGGCAAGAATAGTAGGGTCTGTCTCCGTACCTGTGTTCAGACAATGCAGGAAGGAGTGGATTCCCATGATGATGTATGAAGGGTTCCCTTGGAGAAAAGAAGAGGTCATGCTCTACCTAAACAGAGGAGACGGATTGGAATGTGGCTCTGTGCTTGCTGGCTTTTTGCACTCATTGTTACCCTTATGGCACATTGGAGAACTTAGAGAATTTTCTTGAAAAGCGAGATATTGAAAATATCACTTACCTATAAAAGAGATAGAACTGTCCTCCAGGGATACTGAACTCTACTGATTGGCCGGAGATTTGTGAAGAGGGATGTTATCCCAGATGTATACCAGACACTGTATACCAGATGTATACCAGACACACTGTATAGCACATGTATACCAGACACACTATTCATTTATACCTGGAATTTCTTGATACTGTCACCATTATCTGCCCAAGATTTTCAAGAAGCTGCCAATATAAGTGAAAAGAACTGCTGACAGGATCTCCCTCAGCTTCTGGATAACTGCCAACTACAAAGGATGGTCTCTAGAAGCTTCCACTGTGCTGTATTTCTGTGCTCTTTTTTTAAAATTCATTTTATTGATTTGTCACAATTGTGCATTAATTGATCCTTCCTCCTCCCTCCGTATCCCCCCTCCATATCTCCCCACCAGTCACTCCATTTCCCATTTTTCTGCAATTTGTTGGCTGGTTAATTTGATGTTCAGTTGTTGGTTGTTTGGCCCGTTGTTCTCTTCTGGTAAATGTGGGTTTTTGTTTGTTTGTTTTGTTTGTTTGTTTGCCCCGGGGCTTCCCACTTCATTTACATTTGTTAATTATCCTGATCTTTTGTGCTCTTCACCTCCCCCACCTTCTTCCCCCTCCTCCTCTCTCGCTCCATGGTTCAGTCCCATTGGTTGTTTTCATTTTTTTTTCTTATTTGTTTGTTTTTCCCTATATCCATCATATAAGTGAGACCATGCTGTATTTCTCTTTTTCTTTTTGACTTATTTCTGACTTATTAATATGAGTGTTTCTAGTTCCATCCAGGTTGCTGCAAATGACATGTGTTTGTCCTCCTTGATTGCTGCAGTATTCCATCGTGTATATGTACCACATTTTTTTTAGCCAATCATCTGTTTTGGGGCATTTGGTTTGTTTCCAATTCTTTACAACTGTAAACAGGGCTACAATGAACACATGCATACATGTGTCTTTTTGAATTAATGTTTTCATGTCCTCTGGGTAAATTCCTAGTGGTGGGATTGCTGGGTCAAATGCTAAGTTCACTTTCAATTGTTTGAAGGTTGGCCACACAGTCTTCCATAGTGGCTGGACCAGTTTGCACTCCCACCAGCAGTGTAAGAGAGTTTCCTTTTCTCCACATCCGCACCAACATTTGTTGTTGTCTGTTTTATTTGTATGGGCCATTCTTACTGGTGTAAGATGGTATCTCAGTGTGGTTTTAATTTGCATTTCCCAGATTATTAGTGATGTGGGACATTTTTTTCATATGCCTATTAGCCATCTGTATCTCCTCTTTGGTGCTCTTGAAGACTGGAGATGCAGTTGGAAGATTCACACAAAAACTCAAACCAAGTAGTTATTATCTGGTCTCTCCCATTACTCCCCCAAATAATTCTGAGAGTCCTGAAGAAATTAAAAAAAAACTCACAGAAGTGCATATTTCCCCACATGCAGGCATTCATCATTCTCCAACCATCTAATATTTATAGAGCTCCTAGATATTGACAGAACATTTTCTAGTTGTCAAAGATAAAGTGTCAGAAAGGAAGTGAATAGATGCACTCAACAAGGATGGAGTTTCTTCCAGACAAGAGAGAATGAGAAAGTAATTTTAACATTAAGTAGATGAGGGGAAAAGTGTCAATTATGAGTATAACTAGGGGTTAAAATATTTTAGGAACAATGTGGTGAAGATCTTTTGGAAAGAGGTAACTAGAGAAAGTTATAGGGAGAGGAGATGGTGTCATCTGGTGGAATTCTCACAATACTCTGGAAGTCCTTCTAGTTAACCAGAATGTGATCTTGTGGAATAGGCAGAATGTGGAAAAATAATTTACTAAAAATAAGGAGGTGAAGGAATAAGACACCAGGGATCTGGCTGCACTGTCCATATGGGTAATAACTGCACCTTCGTTAGGTAACTTGCATGCCAGTGCTCCAGCACCAGGTTCTGGAGCTTTTTGTAACAGACTTGGTCCAGATCTGCCATGCTCCAGCTCCTAGTGGGACATGGAAAAATCATATATCTGGAAACTATGATGAACAGTCTAAAAAGGTGCTCCAAGGTTTGTATATATGCTTGTTAGAATGTGCCTGTTTCTTGAAATCCATTTTCAAATAATCTACAGAGGTTTCTTAAATTCTCACCATTTTGTTCATCCTTCAGATAAAGATATTCTGTCTCCAGAGGACTTGCTACAAGAGGAAAGTATATTACCTAGAATGAGGAAAAATATATTAGGACTCCAATCATAGAAGATGAAGTGATGACAGTTTAACAGATTGACTAGTTGTCACCTCGTGTGAAACCATACTCCAGAAAATGAAGTAACTGAGAAAGCAATGAGTAAAAGGCAAGAAAAGCCTTCTTTTTGCCATTTCTTTTTCTTTTTGCCATTGAGGAATGGCAGCCTACCCTCAGGAAACCTTGGTTTCCTCACAGTATACAGGGTAGAAGAATATTCTGGGAAAAAGCACAGGATAGTGGTGAGTATATGGTTCATTTGTGTGGTAGAGAAAATACCTTCCAAATTGGTGTATGAGGTTGATGGACATAACATGTCAACTATCTGATACTCATGAATTATTCATAGTCCTTGTCTTGTTCACCTGCTGTTCTTAAATGGAATGCACACTCATATCCCAAGGTGACTTTGCACACACATGCACAAACAGACATAGACACAGGACTCTGCGAACTTGTTTGGAGGTTCTAGAAGGGGAGTGCAGCTACTCGGATACCCTCGACCCAAGAAAGGTCGGTCTCTATTAGGGGAAGGCCGTCCTCTTACACCGAGTGCATGACACAGGACTCTGAAAACACAGACTAGAGAATAATTTCCATGCATCTCTTGTTGAACCATTCATGTAGCGAAGTTTTGAGAGTTAAATATATTCATATTTCAACTTACTTCTGGAAGTTCCTCTCTTCAAGCAACATATTTTACAACATGTTAAAGTAAAGGGAACTTGCAAAAATGAGAAGAGTGCATGATTCCATTTATATGAAGTTCTAAAACCAGGTACTACAATTATGATGAGAAATGGCACAAGTGTGATTGTTTTGGGGAAGGGAGGATGTAGTTGTCGATGAAGGAAAAAAGGACACGGGAACTTTCTTAGATGGTGGCGAAATTCTGGATATGATAGGGGTTTGGATTGCAAAACTCAGCCAATATGCCTTTGAAACTTATGAATTTCATTATATACAAATCAAAGGTAAAGCTTTAAATAGTTTTTGAATTCTAGTTCATAACATATATGCAAACGTATTTAGGAAGAAATTAATGCTGACAACTTACTTTGAAATGTAATCAAAAAGAGATGGATTGGTGAATAGATTAAGAATATGGATATGTAATGAAATAATTATAGTGGAAAACACTGGTGAAATTCAGGTGGTAGATATGAAGGTGTCCACAATAAATTCTTTCAACTTTCTGTGCACTTACACTTTTATATATTCAAATAGAAGAAAAGATGTTTCCTCTTGTGCTTTCCTGGCTTATGTACCATTTTTAATTTGAGGGATATATTGAAATTCTTTCTTTATAGTTCTTACTGATGAATGTTTTACAAATGACTCCATCGAAGTTTGAGTCAAATGCATTTTCATCAATAGAAACACGTTCAACCCTTAGGTAGTGTGTGTGGAAAAACATTTAATATTCACAACTTCTTTTTACTTCTCAGGGGTTGTCAACCTGTCAACTCCACGTCTCAAGTGCTTGGCAAACTGTAATTTCTGGAACTCTCTGACTGAGGGCATAGTCAGCTTCACAGAAATATTAAAGAAATCTGCCTTCCCCAAAACAACAACGAAAAACTAAAAAGATTCAAGAAGATTTTATTTTAGTTGTTCAGGTTTTAGATGGTTAGTATTTTAGGTGTTCAGATTTCATCACTCCTGGAAATGCATTATATTTTTATAAATATAGCAAACTGTCTCCCACATCATCCAGTTTGTAGATCAATAAGTCCATATTACATATAGTCAAAATATTCTACATAGTAATTTCCATTTTAAAAGCTTGTGTTGAATTGAACAGTCTATCTCTTAAAAGCAAAAGTGGAAAAAAATTATGTGTTACACAAACATAGGATTCATAACTTCTTTTTCCATTTTACTCTTTCCTGATTTCCCTCGTTATCACCTTTGGTTTCTTATTTGGGGATCTCCATGATCCCCAAATAATAATAATTTTGGAGTCTCTTCCCTTTTCTATTCAACAACAGACTTCTCCCCCAATTTCCAGTTACATGTACTCAGTTGTCTACTTGGTCCATCCAGCTTTGCATCTAATAGTCATATCAAACTTGATACTTAGAAACTAAGTTTCCAATTTTATCCCCCAAATCTGCTCCTCCTGGTATCTCTTCCTAACACATTAAAAGCAATTGCAACTTTCCAGATGCACAAACAGCTATCTTTGGGTTCATCATTTACACATCCCTTCTCACCTATGTAATATCGTATATCATCCAATCCTGACAATTCCACCTGCTGCATAGATCTCAAGTCCAGTCACTTCTCACACCCAACGTTACTTATAGCTTGGAGGGAGCTAACGTGACCTCCCATGTGAATTACCACAGCCTCCTAATTTGAATTTCCTCCTCCGCCCTTTCCTGCCTTCTATATGGTATCAATTCATCAATTAGAATATTCTTGTTAAATATGAGTGAATTATTTCTGCTCTCTGTTGCAAATAATCCAGGTTGTCCCATTTTTTTGTGTAAAATAAAATCTAAAGCAATAAAGAGAGTCTATACGGTCCCACATAATTTGGTACCCAGTTTCAACCTAATTTCTGACAACTTTTCCACTTATTCATTGAATATTTACAATAGCTAAGATATAGATGCTACCAAAATGTCTCCCCTGATAAATAACTAGATAAAGAGGTTGCATATGTACATAATGAAGCACTATTAGTATCAGGGAGGGAGTTGGGGGGTGAACCCTGAAGATTACAAAGATGTGAAATCTAAATATATCAATAAATTATTTGATAAAAATAATTTTTACAAAAAAAAGAAATACTATTAGTATAAGGGAACATAAAATTTTGCCATTTGCAAGAGAATGGAAAATACCTTGAGAAATTATGCAAGCAAATTAGCTGGAAAGATAAAGATAAATAGCAAATGATTTCACATAAATGGGTAAATAAGAAAACAAAGCAGAACTGACAAAGCAAAGTGAAACTAAATTGAATTGTCAAAGGTGAAAGGAAGGGGATGGGAAAAGGGTGAAGGGAACATATAGAATGGTGGTGGATTTTTTTCTACAAAAAAAGATAATTTGCAGCATTCCATCCCATTCATATTGTTGTGATCACATGGTACTTAGAAACGCAAGCAAATGCCATTCAAAATAACTGTATAACACCAATTTTAAGACTTTACTAGAAAGTAGGCTTGGTTTCTTATGTGGCTTACAGTTTGATGACTCTCGGACATACCAATTCACATCTTATACAGAGATTGGTTCATAAGTGGGTGTTGGCTTATTCTAAGCCAGATGAGCAAGTCATACAGTTGGATGACGAATCAGAGTCCTCCTGGCAAAGGAGTTAGTCACCCAATATCGAGGAGTTCCTGACCTCAATGACTGGACTAATGGAGCAGAGGAAGCACTATAGCACATGCTGGCATTTATACAGTATTCATTCAAGGGCACTATGTTTGTTGTTTTAATATCTAGCAGATCATATCACCTGTCTTTAAATATCACTGAGCCTATCAATCTGAGCCTATCAATCTAAAGGCAAATAGCCAGGTAACATTAATACAGATAAACTTAACTTTTTTACTGTATTTACACAACCTTTAAATTGACTAGAAAAAGTCAACATAAATACAGTAACTGTAACACTTGGGAGAGATACAGCCTAAGATTTAAAGAACCTATATAAAATATCCCCATTCAGATATTTTTATTTTTGTTAATTGTCTTATTAATCATTAATCATTTGTTGACATGTATGTATGTATATATATATATATATATATATATATAAAACATCATTGTATCCTCCAGAGTTCTCCCTCCACCTTATCACCCATGAACCTATGAAACTTCATCTTTATTTTCTGCTCCCTCCCCTGATTTCTTGCTCCACCTCCCCCTCTGCTTGCCCCATTTCTGTTGTTAGCTTATTTTGACATTTTCTTGATCTTCTGTTTGTTATTCCTATATACCATCTATAGGTGAGAACATATGGTTTCTGTCTTTGTCTTTCTAACTTATTTCTGCTAAATGATTCCCTCTAGGCACATCCATGTTATCACAAATGCCTCATATTTGTTGGTTTTGATTACAGAATAATATTCCATTGTGTACATATACCACATCTTTTTCAACCATTCATCAGTTTGGGGGTATTTAGGTTGTTTTCATACCCTAGATATTGTGAGTAGCGCTAAGATAAACATACAAGTACAAGTGTCTTTTTGAATTAGTGTTTTGGGTAAATTCCCAGAAGTGAGATTGCTTGATTGAATGGTAGTTCCATTTTTAGTAGTATAAGGGTCCTCCATACATCTTTCCACAGTGGCTGGACCAGTTTGTATTCCCATCAGCAGTGTAAAAGTATTCATTTCTTGCAACATCCATGCCAGCACTTGTTGTTGCCTGTTTGTTTGTTTTTTTTTTTTTTATATTGACCATTCTTACTGGTGTAAGGTTCTATCTCATTACGACTTTGATGTGTATTTCCTTGATTATTAGTGATGTCAAGCATTTTCTCATATGACAATTGACCATTTGTATTTCCTCTTTGGAAAACTGTCTTTTTAGCTCTTTTCCCCATTTTTGACTAGATTTTTTGTTTTGTTTTTGCTAAATTGTGTAAGTTCTTTTTGAAACTTTGTTATCAGACCCTTATCACTTACATGGAGGGCAAATTTTCTTTTCCCATTCCATCGGACTCACTTTTGTTTTGATAATAGTCTCTTTTGCTGTATAAAAACTTTTTAACTTGATGCAGTCCCAGCTACTTATATTTTCTTTCATTTTTTGGCATCTGTAGATGTGTCCTAAAAGAGGTTTCTGAAGTGTACATCTTGAAGTGTTTTGCCCATATTTTCCTCTATGTATTTTATGGTTTTAGCTTTTACATTCAATGTTTTTATCCATTTTAAGTTGGTTTTTGTACATAATGTGAGAGAGTTTTCTTGGTTCATTTGTTTACATGTCGTGTACACGTTTCCCAGCATCATTTATTGAAGAGGTTATTCTTGCTCCAATGTATAATTTTTGCCCCTTTTTCAGAAATTAATTTATCGTACATATATGGGTTTATTTCTGGGCAGTCAATTCTGTTCCATTGATCTGATTATCTGTTTTTATTCCAGTACCATACTGTCTTAATTATTATGGCTTTACAAAACAATTTGTAGCCTGGAAGTGTAGTACCTCTGTTCTCTCTTCATTTGATCAGGAGGGTTTTGGATATTCAGGGTCTTTTGTTATTCCATATGATTTTCAGTGATTTTTGAAAAATACACAGAAAAACTAGTTTAAATAATAAACCAGTTCAGCAAGGTATCCAAATACAAAATCAACACACAAAAATCTGTGGCCTTCTTATATGTAAAAAACCAATCAGAAGAAGAATTTTTTTTAATTCTATTTACCATCACACCAATGAAAATTAAATACCTGGGATGTGAAAGAGCTACACAAAGAAAACTATACAAGACTGTTAAAAGAAATAGAAGACATAAAAAATGGAAAGACAGTCCCTTCTCAAGAATTGGAAAAATTAACATTATCAAAATGCCCATCTTACCAAAAGGGAGCTACAGATTCAGTGCAATTCTAATAAAAATTCCAGTGACAGTCTTTAAAGAGATAAAACAAAAATTACTGAAATTCATATGGGATAACAAAAAGACCTTGAATACCCATTCAAATTTTTCATGTACGTAAATAAATACCTGGGTGGATAGGTAAATAGATAGCTATTTTCTTCTCACAATTTTATTTATACCAAATATATCCAAATATATCTCTTCGGAACCAGTATAAATTTTGGTGAAGGAAAGACTTTACTGAAAATATACACATATGGGAATTTTAGGATTAAAGAAAATTTGAGACTATGTTATTCAGATCAAAAAGTATAGCTGAAGTAATAAGCTTAGATATTAACAAGTGCACCCCAACTCACAAAGTGACTTGAAGAAACCAAGTCTAGAATCCATACCTTCCCAGTCTGCTATCACTGTTGCTACTCTTTACTCCCTAAAATGCTTTTAGAAGTAGGCTGGCTTTCAAAAAGGCTGTGGGAAACCCTTGACCAAAAAAGAAATATTTTGCTTCTACTTTTGATTCATTTATTGTTTAAACACTCACCTACTCTAACTTGATCCCCTCTAGGAGACTTGCCAGTGGCTGTTTCTATGCCCTAACCAACAGATGGAGGTTAGCAAAGAAATGTTCCATCCATCCATCCATTAAAAAGGAGATGGTGAGTGCTGCATGGACAAACCAAACTGCTGACTCAGTGTTCTGATTTCCTCTATCATATTATATCTGGGGATATCTGGGAGACTCAGGGAAGTTAAAAGTCATCAGGTGGTGGACTGGATCTTGGGGAATGGAAAACTGGTGTCCACACAGAGAGGAACCCATATTCCAGCAATACTGCTAATCAATCAGCAAATCCATCTCCATATATCAATTTCCATGCTCTGGGGTTGTGAATGCCTGCAGATGGGATTTGATGTACTAGCACGATGGATTTGATGGACTATGGATTTGATGGACTAGCATGATGCCAGAAAATCTAAGAAATTAATTGGAAACAGCCCACTTAGCACTTCAACCTTGCTTTTTACACATATTGGTTTGGCTCAGCTGGGCATTTGAGTCTTTGGCTTTTATTATGGAGCTGATAGTACTGTAATGAGAAGTGTGAAGTGAATACTGGGTTAGAATCTCAACCCAAATGCTACCTGTGTGATCTGTGGCAAGTTCCTCACCTATATCTAGTTCAATTTCCTCACTGATATTATGGGAAAAAAATCAACACCTACCACAGGTCTAGCTGTCAGGATATTCTGAGGGTAATCCTTTAGAATATTCTCTCCTAAAATTAACATCTATTGAGAATCAACAAATCTATAGGCACTGCATTAAACCATTTATTTGAGTATCTCATTTAAAAGGTAAGGTAGTGCTGTCATTTCCATTTTCCCACAAGGAAGTTGAAGCTTATATTTTGTTTTATTTTTCCAAAGATTGCAAAATTAGTAAATTAGTAAATAGTTAGATCCATCTGACATCAAAAGTTCATTTTTAAGCAACAAAGTCTGCTAAACATTTAGTTAATTTTACTTATTATTAATGCATTTACCAAGATGATTCAATCTAATTATTATTTCCCAGACATGTGGCTTTGGTTTTTCTAATATTTTTCTATGATGAGCAATAGCTGTATTTTCATATGACTCAACCTGAAAGCTATTATTTTTCTCTCACACTTTGTTCCATATACAACAGCTGATAACCAAAAAAATTTCCATCTGATTTTCAAAAGTCATCATTTTTTCTGCATGATTTTCTCATTTAAGAACTATGTAGGTAATGGGAAAATATGTGCATTTGGGTGTAAGGAATACATTAAGGCATAAGATCTTCATCTCAGTCTTCAAGTTTATAAAGTTTCCAAGCACAGAACACATCAATTTATCTCTTCTTCAATTCACTTAAATAAAGATCCAAGGAAATGACCATACCGGGTCAATCAGAATTTGAGTCTAAGAGCAAGAAAAATATCTTGCTTAGGAAGATTATTATTAGGCAAAAGTCTAGAATTTTCTTCAACAACATCACAGATGAGTATATGAAAGAAATTTAGAAATAAGATGAATAACATACCAAGACAAGCTTTAAAAAATGTCAACTTATACTTCATAAGGCTTTGATTTGAATATTTTTCTAACTCAGGGAGTCTGTACTGTCGTTATTTAAAGAATGTAGGTTATGTTTGTTATTTCCAAATTACAAAATACTATCTTTATACATTTTAAATAAAACATTTACCAGTAATTTGTCACTATGTAATAGTATAATAGCTGGAATGACAAAAATCACATTTTATTTACAAACCTGAGCATTTATAAATCAGAGATTTCCTACTGCATATTCTTTATAAGGCTGACAAAAAGTTAGTTACCTCCTAACTAGTGGTCACCTGACTTGTCACATGAATACCTTTGTGCTTTCAAAAGTCAATCTCAGAGGCTTCTTAATGGAAAAGCTTATTTCAACTTCTTCCCTGTTTTTGAGTTCAGGCTGGCATGTGATAAACCCAGATCAGAAGTAAGTGCTCCCACTGTGTTGCAAAATAGCTTTCCATGTGCACTTTTTCTCTCAGCATTAAGGTTCTTAGGAATTCTCTGCAAACCAAAAGGAAGGCACAGAGGTAGAAAAAAATGAGGTTCAGATGCTCCCTACAAGCAAAGGTGACGTAAGGACAACACAGGGCAAATTGTACAACAAATGCCCCATGTCTTCTCATTTAGCACATTTCTAGGAATCAGGAGCCAAGCAGGAAAATAGAATCAAAACAGAGCCACAGAGTAAAAGGCCAGGACACCACAGGAGAGGCTGGACTTTGAGTAAGCAAAACTGCTCTCTGGACACTGAAGTGATGAACCTGCTAGTTACAGGTTGTGTGGAGAGTATTCAGAGAGGCAAAGTGAAGTATTCACCACCTGATATTTTTTTTAATTTGAAGTTTATATTTGCATTGCCTTTATTTATTTATATTGCCTCTATTTAAAAGTTTTTATTGCTTACATATATATCTATAGATATATAGATAAATTTAGATCTCTATTTATAGCTATATCTATAGATATAGAATCTATACTTATCTATATCTCTATAGAGATCTATAAATCTATAGAGTTATATCTAAATCTCTGTAGAGATCTCTAGATATTTATAGATTTCTGTATCTATCTCTCTATATATATATATCTTATATATCTAAAGAGATATATATCTACAGAATTAAATATATCTACAGCAATATAGAGAGATATATAGATATCTGTATCTCTATATTCACATCATTATATCCCCCAAGGTTCTCCCACCACCATGTCACCCATGTGACATCTTCTTGATCTCTTGTGTTCATCCATCACATGACTGCACCTCCTGATTTTTTTAACCTTCCTCCCCAAGGCACAGGAGACAGATTCTACAGAACCCAGGTATATAGCCTTTCCCACAAGGCACCCACCAGTCACCTGCAACATTTCCTGTGTCAACAGTGTCAGCAAACCCTCAACCCATGGTGACACACTGGAGTATTTCTGCCTGTAATTGGCAACAACTTCCTAGAGTATCTGAGTACAAACAAGGAATTCTTTCTGCACAACCAAATAACATAGATTTAAAATGTTTTGGTTGGGAAAACATTTTTGAAACTGTCAACGCTTAGCAAATAATTTCAAGGTGTTTAGGAGACAAAATAGCATGAGCCACATGGAATGGCTTTTAAAACTCATGGAAAGTTCTTTCATTTTTGCTCTGAGATCTCCTACTGTTCCAATTTAATTTATGATCTTGGAGGCAGGTTTGTCACTCTGCTTCTACCAGTGTCTGCTTTCCTCTGTGCAACATGCAAGCAATACAAGCTAATATCTGCCTCCCCGGTGAAATAGCAGAGGGGGTGCTTAGCAGTTTTTAAACATATACTTTGATTTTCATCAAGAGATTTTTATTATTGTGATGATGATTGATGGTGGTGATGGAGGTGATGATGATGATAATGATGATGATATTTGGAGATATTTTGTAACTAGTTTCAAAGCAAAAAAAATGATGTTATACTTTAAGAAAGGAAGTCTTTTACTGTTTGATAGAGTTACTTTGCCTTCTTTGTACATTCTCACTTTGATTTTTTTTTTGTTATGGGTATTATTAATTCTTTGGATATAAATTAAGATCTTACCTTATCTTTAAAATCTGTAAGGTGAGAAATATTTCCAATTATTCTTACATTTTATTAAGCACCTAAAATCTAAGCCATCCACTTTAGTTTTCTACATGGGTTCTAGAATCATGAACAAAATATCTTGTATATTCTTTATTGTTCGAAATGGTTCTTATTCTTATTGCAATTTTTGATGTGCTATCACTTGTCTCAAGCTACTTAAAGTTCTCTTTTGATCCCTGCTCTTTATGAGTTCAAACAACTATGTGATTATTCTATTTTTACAAGTGCATTTTGTCCTATCCAGAATAAAGTGTAATTATAATGATAAAAAATATTGAACTTTCACTTCATTTTGATAAGTAAAATCCCTCTCGTGACATCCTGACATATTTGAACAAATAAAGGTTAGAAATATGAATGTATATCCTGCAGTAGCTTCCCACACATTAGGGGAAAACAAAGCAGGGACAACTTCCAAATTAAAGGTTCATGATCCAGTCATCAGTGGGTTTTACACCATCGTAATACTTCTTTTGAAAATCTGAAAACCACTCACAGTCCCTGTCTCTTTATCTAGTAGATGCTGATACTAATACCTGCATTAGCACCTCACAAATTTTTAAATATAATTTATTAAGCACTTTGGTTAATCCCAATGTATACTAGAACCTTATTTATGTTCATTGCAATATGTACCAATCAGAAGCAGGACTTACTATCTCTGTGTCACAGAGATAGAAGACAGAGGGTCAGAGTAGTTAAATAGTTCAACAGGTCTGCGACACAGTTGGGATCCTTTTGATGATGAAACTCCTGGTTCAGCCTGGACTGAGAAGGGCTGGGCAGGCTGGAGAAATAAATAATTTTTTTTTCTCTAGTCTAATCTGTTTACCTTACCAAAAAATAAAGTTTCCTGAACACTAATAAGAATCTTCCAGAACTATTCAGGCATGAATAAACCAGAGATGCATTTTCAGAATCCAAGGAAAAAGGAAGATCGCTTGAAACTAACTTTCTTGCTACAAATACATGAAGCTATTAGAAAAACAATTAGATGTTAGTAAATCTAAGTCACTTTTGTTTATATATTTGTGTTTTATTATTTCATTGCTCTTAGTGTTTTACAAACTGTAAATCACACTTGTGCTTCCCACTCCCCATGCGTCAAGCTGAGACACAGTCTCTGTTGAGACAAAAGACATGTGGCTGAGCTGGCTTCATGGCTTCCAGCAATGTATACTCACCCCACAGATCAGGGATGTAGGGGTGTCACCTTAACTGTCCAGGGCAGTCTGGTCTCCCATTATTATCATGTAATAAAATATAATCACATCATGCCCATATAGAATGAGTTATTGTTTGTTGCCAAAAAATACATAAGGAATGAAGTTAATTTCCATCCAATGTAGGAAATTCTTTCTTAGACTTATTGCTGAAACAGCAATAAGTTTGAATTTCTTAAAATTCAATTAAAGTTGAATTTCTTAAAATATTAATATATATAATAAATAAATAAATATATATAGCTGTAAAGTGTGATTTACAGTTTGTAAAAGTAGAAATTCTTAAAATATTTAAAAAATATATATATATAATCCAGTTACTTTTATGGTATTCTTTTGAACTTTGTTTCTGCATCTGTTGATCTTTAAAGACAAGATTCAACAAATTAGTACAAGCTTTGAAATAGACCCTGGTTTCTTTAATTTTAACATTTTGCTGTACTTATCACCCATTCAATCCCACTTCTGTAATACTTAATCCTTTCATGCATGTGATGCTATTATGGTCAAGGCAATTTCATTCTCTCCATTTCTTTGAAGTACAGTGCTTACCTATTAGATAGCCCCCCTTTTAAAGAAATGGGGCATTCTGAAATAATTTGATGGCTGATGAAAACTTAAAAATTTCATTAGTGGCAAAGTTCAGATCAGACCAAATTCTCTTGCTCTATATTAATATCCTACCTGTTCAAGGAAAGGGTCTTTAATTCTTTTAATTTTCACCTCATCTTAAATCTTCCTATGGAATATTTTATTTGGGTCATTATTTCTGTCTTAACTTTATCATTGATCCTGATTGTTCTGAAGAGAGTGAAAGTATAATTTTCAAAAGAAGAAAATCCTGCCTCTTGCACAAAAGTATAAAATGATTATACATAAAAGATTTTACTTAGCTCAATAATTATAGAGTTAAGTCTATAACTCTTATAGAACTCTCCATCACCTGAAAGTTCTGACTGAGTCAGAGAATATTTTAGGGGTATTGAGGAGATGCTATAACTCCTGGATTAGAGGTAAAGCCAGTGTATGTCCCACCCAGCCATAAACCATCAGCCTGATCCATTTCATCAGAAACAACTTAATATTACTTTATATTGCATTGTTTCTATTGCAGAATCCTTTGTTTACAACATTGTAAAGAGTGTAGGGGTATAGGTTCACACCTCTTTGGATGTATGTTACCACACCACGCCCACCTGAAGCACCAGCCAGAGTCCTCCAACATAGGCACCTGCCCTCTTTGCTTGCTACCCTCCCTCTTCATCTGGTAGCATCAGTTCTGCAGTTTTCTGGAGTTTGTTTTGTTTTAACTTCATTGGTTCTTTCATTGTAGTTCTCTATATGCAATTTAAAAATGAAACCATCCAGCATTTCTATTTTTAACTTCTGCCTCATTTCACTTAGCATATACATTCTAGTTCTGACCATGTTACTGCACATGGCAAGAGTCCATTTTTAACAGCTGAATAGTATTCCTTTGTGTATAGATACCATGCTTTTCTAGTGCATCTGTCTGTCCTTGAACACATAGGTTGTTTCCATAACTTGGCTATGCAAATAGTGCTGCAATGAACATAAGAGTGGATATAGTCCTTCTAATTGTCATGTTTACTTCTTTATGTATATGTAAGGAGTGATACTGCTAAATCATATGGTAGATTTGTTTTTAGTATTTTGAGAAAACGCCATACTGTTTTCCATAGGGACTAGGTCAGTCCTACCAGTAGTGATGAGGATGTCTTTTTCTCCACACCCTTGGCAACATCGCTTCTTTCTTTCTTTTTTCCAAAGTTCATCTTTTCTATTTTATTTTATTTTATTTTTGGATTTTTTACAGTACTTGTTTCTGATCTTTGTTAGCAGGGGCCATTCTCACAGGTGTAAACTGGTGTATCACTGTAGTTTTGCACCTTATTCGACCTCTACTTCACAAAATCTTAAAACTTAACTTACGGCTGCAGTAAATGAGGGGCCGTTTGTCAAGAAAAACTGCTGGCTACATGGCACAGATAGTCTGAACAGCCTTCACTGACATTCCAAGTACATGCCCACCATCCTTTCAGTCATATTTTATTCTTTGATATATTTTTACTACCAGGGCTAATTTCAGAGTTAGGAACTGCTTTCAAAATTTAGAAACAAATCCATACTTGTGGTCAAAAATCTCTATCTTCCATATTAACATCCTACTTGTTCAGGAAAAGGGTATTCATATCATGAATACTATGAATTTCCAGTTCAGATTCTTCACTTTTCCCATCATTTCTTCTCAGAATCTCAGAATAAAAGAAGGACTTGGGCAAACTAGTTGAACACACTGAGTTTCACAGGAATGTCACTGGTAATAACAACAATATGATTAACTGATAAATAATGCTTTCTTTTAAAAGACTAAGAAACAAAACAGGCAAACAGTGAAAAAATAAAGGTTTTGTCTGTGAATCAAGAGAAGTGCATCCTTTAGAAAGTCCACAGTGAAGTAGAGTCATCCCCAGTGTGAACAGTTCCTATAGGAGTTGGGTTTCTTCAAAGGTCACAAGATGCCTTAAAACTGTAATCATTTGTATCTCTCTAATATACTCAATTTCAAGAAAACATAGAGGTAATTGCTTCCACACTGGAAATTTGTGTAATGAATCGCTGATTGGAATTCCATAACTTTCTCATGTCTTGTTTGTTCCGTGCCACATTCTTTAAAGATATATTGATGCTGAGAAATGACTCAAAACTTTGAATGTGATTCAATGTGGTATATACAATTTTCAGTTCACTGAGGCAGAAGTGAGCTAGAATATATGGATCAGTATATCTATAAGCAGGAGAATGTCTTCCCTTTTAGGTTCTAATATGCAAAGTATTGGACTACTTGATACATTCCTTTAATCCACTTTAAAAGTAAATCAGAATTGCTGAAGTGATTGGAAAATTCACTATATAGTACTATATATGTATATATATATGTATATATGTGTATATATATAGTGTATATATATATATATATATATATATATATATATTGTGTGTGTGTGTGTGGTAATCCTTGGGGGGGGAAATATTTGTGAACAACCACTTCTAGTTGTTCAAAATATATGTAAAAATGGATGTATAGAAATATGTGAGAGTCCTATTCTTGGTAACAGTGGTATAGAAGAGAAACCTGACTGGATTTTCTAGAGGCTCACACAAAATGGAGAGGGAGACTTGAATAATATATGTAAAACTTCACTAAGAATACCATCCCCTTCTTTGTCCCTCTCATAATAATGGTCAAGACTTTTCTTGCTCTTTTCACCTCTCAAACTTCCCCAAATCTTCACAGATTCGGGCTTCTCTCTGCTTTGTTCCTCTGTCAATCTTCCAGATTTTTCTGTCTTCTCAATGCCTTTGTTCCCCCTCATATATAAAAAGGGCAGGAGCCAAAAGGAAAAGGGAATTCTTAGGTATGCAGAGTCAGGACAACCTTTAGAACAATGAGAAGGGGTGAGGTTGCTATTACAGATTGTGCTGCGTTATGTTGTCCTGTGTGATGTTCTATAACATTATATTTACTATATTTTACCATATTATTTTGTTTTTTTCCTGCCTATTTCTGATAGAAGTATTTCAAGTCTTTTTTTCCCTTTTTTATAGACATCAGAAAATGGAGTTACTCTGCCCCACACTTCATGTGTTTATACTCCTAAATTATTTTTCATTCCCAACACAAAGAATTTTGTCTTGTGGCCCTTCACTTCATTCAACTGCTTCTTGCATCTATAAAATGTTTGTTTTCCTTTTACTAAGCTAATTCAAAATCTTTCATCAAGTCTCTATTTTATCACCCTTCTGGAAGCCTGTCCTGTATCTAGCTCACGTTGAGTGGTCTGGAAACATCTATAGTACAAAAGGTTAAAACTCTTGTTGGTTAAGAATACAACTACAGGTCCTTAAAAGTAAACAGTGTTAAAAAAAATAGAAGCAAAGATGTGAATACCACATACCTGCAATGAGGAGTTAGACTCATGATTAAATATATATTAAATATAATTATATATATATTATTAAATATATATATTATATATATATAATATATATATAATGAGAGGTATGAGAATGGAATGAGAGATGAGTGATAAGATAAAAAGAACACTTTTTATCTTGTCTCACTCCCTCTGGCACACTGGAGGGTGATCCATAGCTGGTCTCTCACCTGTGACAGTCTCCTAACCTCTTTGGAATGTCTCAGGACACATATCGCTAATAGATGATGATGATGATTCCCCCCTCCTACAGGCAATTCTCCTGTTATCAAACATCCCCACATCCTCCCCACTGTATGTCACCTATGCTTTGCTACTTCTTCATTACATCATAGTAACATTTCCTTGCTGGTGTCTACAATGGGTATCACAGCTTCGTTAAAGTTGAACCTGGACATGCTTCCCAGGATCCCCATTCTATGGGCTGGCCTCACAGATCACTGTCAATCTCTTCCATCTCAATTTCTTCTTCATTCCACATGCTACTCTTAGCATACACATGCACACACACACACACATGCAATCTGAGCATTATACAAAACAAAATCCACATACAATAAGACAGAGCAAAAAACAGGAACTCTAGATCTACTCCTGAATCCTAATCTCAGCTCCATCACTTGCCAGCTGTGGGAAGGTAACTGATCCTGTCATCAGTTGTCACCTGTATACTCATCATGACAAGAATATTTTTCAGCTCTTAAAGAGGTAAAAGAGTATGTGTCTTATATCATTGCCATAAAGAATAGACATGGCATTGCCTATAAAGTGAATTGCTCCTTTTCTGAGACTTGCTGCATGTAAAATACTTGATTCCTCCCTCCCTTAATATCCCAGCAGTTGTGATAGCAGACTAAAGAGCAGTTCCAGTTAGGCAAGTATTTTCCCAATGAATTTTACAAAATATATCAGGGATTTGTCCTAGATTTGAGAAAAAACCCTGCTTGTTCTGGAGAATGTGTCCCTTCTCCAGCTGTTTTTCTATCATTCTGTGGACCCCCATTGTGATACAATAAAGTGATCAGATTGACCAGCACCATGTTATATCTGCATCAAGTGCAAGAACAGCTGAAGCAAATTGTACTTGCTTTATGGTAACCAATTTTGACAGAAAACATGATCTGAGTGCTGTTTAGTCACAGCCTAATATCTGCAATTGTTTGAACCTACAAAGACGCCATTTGGTGAGTCCTCAACTACCCCCTGGCAGAGATGGATTCTCCGGGCTACTCAGAACTTCGTTTCTGAGTCACTTGTTCCAGAGTTAGAGAAATAAAGCCCCACATGTTGGTGACACTTTGAAGTAAATGTTTGTTCTGCAATGTGCCAGTTGTCCCGATGGATATTTGCCTCAAATTAATTTCAATAACAATGTTTAAGTTTGGATTTATGTCACATTTACAGGCAATTAAGTACATAATTCAGTATTTATTAGAATGAAAAATAGAGTGACCACATTTACTTTTCATAAAAGGATCTCCTTCAAAGACAAAATAACAGTAATGACAAAGGAATGTGCTTACTTTCTCTTCTGTAAATATTCTAATTTTAATTTTTATTGGCAAGAATTTTTTCCAGGCAATTTTCTTGTAATCCATTAATGAATATGCTTCTGACAGATGGAGCTTTTCTTGCTATTAATGTTATTTTTATCTACAAATAATATCAAATCTTTTCTCAAAACAAAATGTTCTTGTTGCTGATTTAGCCTAACCCTTCCTTGACATTCATTACCAAGTTTCTTAAAAAGCAGTCTCCCAAGTCATCCCTACTTTTAGATTAAATCTTTTGCCAAAAGATCTTTCACTTTCTACTGGGTTAACTGTGTGTGGGGTCCTAAAGAATTTGTAGGATTAAGAAAAAGGCCTTGGTTGGTTTTACCCCAAAATAAAGACATATTTTGAGTAGAGATAGATGTGTTTCTACCTACAAGCACAGGAGGTTCCTGCTCTGAGCTAAGCAGCCTTTATACACTGGTACCTCTTATTAATTAATAATAAGGTTGCTGACCCTCGTTATTCACCAGAAAAGTATTAATTATAAATATATTGAAACTGCTGGGTATAAACAAGTATTTGGGTGCCAAGAAAATGGGAAAAAAAAACTGTATTCCTTTCTCCTCTTTTTTTTGGTGAAACATTGCAGCACGTGGAAAACATCAGCAAATAAAATCAGCACATACGTGTTTACAATCTAACTTTATTAAATCTTAACATTGTTCCATATTTACTTTTGTTTCTCAAGAAAATAACATCAAACATAGAGGCAGACTTCTCTCTTCTCTTCCCACTCCTATGATCTGGCTCCTGAATCTGATAATGTATTTTAGTTTTCCTGTTTTGTATGTATAATATAATATAAACATATGTCATTATGCTGTATACTTTAAAACTACATAAATTGCATCATTTATATAGATAGTATTTTGTAATTTGAGTTCTTTTTGCTAGCATTATCTTTTTTTTGAGACTAGATCTCACTGTTTATGCCTGTGAAACCGCAGGCTCACGTTACCTGGAGTACCATGGACTCAAGCAATTCCCCAACCTCATCTTCCCAGGTAGCTGGGATTACAGGAGCGTGCCACCACCACCAGCTATTTTTGGGGGACTAGGTCTCCCTGTGTTGCCCCAAGCAGGACTCAACCATCATCCCTGGCCCCAGCCATGGCTTCCTAGACTGCCACCTACAGGCATGCACCACCATGCCCGGCGCATTATGCATTTTTAAGCTTATCCACGTAGCTCATTTTAAATGGTGCACATTATTTCATGAAAACACTAAACTAATATTCCCATTCTCTTGCTGCTGGAGAGTTTAGGTGCCATGGATTTCTGTTGTGCCAATAATGCCACCATGAGCTTCTGTGCATGTTTCCATGAGTGGCATTCCAGTATGTTTCTGGGTTATGTTCCTAGAAATCAAATTACCATGTAACATGTGCAACTGTAGCCTGTACACACTAGAGGATTCTGGAAAACAGGTATGGAAATCTTCTCCAATGTCCAAGTAATGTTTGATTGTTGTGCTTCCTCAACCATTCCTATAATGGTCCATTTTTTTTTTAATTTTATTTTTATGATCTAGCAGCTCATTGTGTCTCTGATTATTAATGAGGCCCAGCATCTTTATTCATAACTCACTTGAATTCTTTTCAAATCCTTTTACCACCCTTTATCCATTTTTCTAGGGTTTGTTTTTGTTTTTGTTTTTTTCACTTTAGAATTTCTTTTAGTGTTCTGCATACTATTTCCAATCTCAGGCTCTTTAACTTCTCTCTTGGGGAAACTATCTCCGTGGGGGTATCAACAGAAGTGGTACATTTTATCCTTTTTCCCTGTTGTTCTTCTCTGTTTTGCACTCTTATTTTTAAGAAAAGTGGAAGAGACAAAAAGAAGATAGGTTGAATAAAATAAATGATCCATGTTTGCTAACCTTGTCCTTAACTTCTCGCTGACTCATAAACATTAAGAATATTTCTAACATCCATCCACTAGTCTTTTGGTTGACTGTAGTGATTTTAAAAGACTGAAAGTCTACCATAAGTGCAATCTATGTCTCCCACTGCATGAGAGAATCAGATCAGAAAACTGCATTGTCAGGCTCCATTAACTCATTTATATGGGACTTTCCATTTTGCCAGCCAGCCCCTAGAACTCAGGGTTGATTTTGGTGTCATCCACCAAATTCCATCTGAGTGTTCTCCTTCTCACTAGCATAGTCTCTGTCATTTTTCTTGGTCATACTTATAGCTGTGATTATCCATTTTAATGTATAGCAAATCATACTGACTACTTCCACCTCCCCCACTATAATCAAGTTTCATGAGGAAAAAAATAATGTCTTCTTTTGTGTTAGTGTCACATCACCAAGTATATTCAGCTAGTGCCCACTGCATATGTTGCTGTGACAAGTGCTTACCGTGTTCAAGTTCTTAAAACCTGAGCACTGATATCCTCATAAGAATACATGGCCACTTTGAGGGAATGATTAGTAAACTTGCCCACGTTTCCAGTTCGCTACTGCATGAAGACAGGAATATAGCTTTCCTAACCTCTGGTCCAGTGAATGCATTCATATTTAAAAGAGCTGTCATGACACAAACAAAGCAACGACATTTTAGAGAATTCTATAGAACAGGGTAACATGAAGAGGGGGTGTGGCATATGAGATCTTATACATTTATTCTAAAAATGGTAATGGTAAATTTATGAACAGAACTGGTATACATCAGTGAGGACTCAGGCAAGTTTGGATTCACCATGAAGTGGAGATTCTTAGCATTTCCCCTACAGAAGCCTCTTCCAGTAGGGGTGAACCCAAGAGGATTCCCATGTTGCTTTGTGCAAAACTCCCCAGTTCAGACCAATGCCTCTTTCCTTTCTAACATTTTGTTACACCTCCCCTCCTGTTGGGTGATTGTAAATAGCCATTTGGGAATGGCCATTCCAATTTTTGGAATCTCCTGAGGGAACACTGGGTTCTGAATATTAGTTCTGAACTCACACAACATGTCCACGTGGTGAGTATCCACTTTAGGTAGCTAGGTGGTGCGAGCTGCTCGTAAGCCTAGAACAAACTTCCAGGGGTAAGTTACCTGTGTGCACAGTCCAGGGCTGGAGACTCATCTTCAGGGGATCCGCAGAGCTCACAGATCACAACTGGAACATTTGTTGTTCCCTTGTGTCGTCTGTGGTTTGTTTTATTTTTATGTCATTTATATAACCTTTACCATCGAACGCTAAGAGAAAATTCTTAGTGATACATGAAAGTGGATTTATAGATGTGTCTTAATTTACACATTTGCAAATATGTCTTACTATTTCTAAAGCAACTCAGAAGTTTTCTAAATTTCCTTTATGTTAGGAGTTGCATGTGGAATGAAGAAGAAAATAAGACGGAAGAGATTGATAACAATCAGAGGTCAGTCAACTCACAGACTAGGGACCACAAGCATGATCTGAATTGGTCTGATTTAATGCAATTATGAACATCCTTATGTATCTTGGCAAGGAAATAATCACAATAATCTAGCAAGGAAGGTGAAACTCGATTCCAAAGTGAATATGCCAAACAGCAGGGATACAGGTGATAACATAGGAATCTACCTATGGGGGGGGGGGGGAGAGATAATCATCTATTAGTCATAAGTCTCCTCAGACATTCCAAAGAGGTTAGGAGACTGTGTCACAAGTGAGAGACTGACTATTGACCACCCTCCAGTGTGCCAGAGGGAGTGAGACAAGATAAAAAGTGTTCTTTTAATCTCAACGCTCATCTCTCATTCCCACGTCTCTCAGTTTTATGGTTGTAGCTCTATATGATTTAGAGAATAGGTTCTCACCTCATCAAGTGGAAATGATCCCGCCACACCAACCACCCATAATGTTCCACCACAGTCCATCAGACCTCTCACCTACACAATCACACTCTCCTTGTTGCTCCCTATCCCAGGGGTCTCCTTTTGATAGCCTCAGCTATATGGTCAGATTTTTAGGGTTCTTTTGTCCTTTATTTCTACATTTTCCACATATGAGTGAAGTTGTATGTTGACCAGGATGTAAAATCAATCCCTAAGTAGCAAAATTTGGAATCCCTGAAAGCTTATCACTTATGTGTGAAAGAAACATGATAGACAGATGTCTTCTTAAATGTGATGGCAGCCTTAAAACTTATAGAGGAAAAGTAAAAAGAGGCTGTAATGTAAAAGAGTTTGTAAAACAAACTTTTTAAAGACTATGTCTTAGACATCACCCACCAAAAGGTAATGAGGTGAGGTGATGTATACACAGATTACCATGTTCTTGGTGCTCATTGCACAATGTAGATACAAATAAAATCACATTGTATGTTAAATATATACACCTCCATTTGTCAAGCTTTATCTGTCAAACTTCCCTCAATAAAACTTTACAAGAAAAAAAAAAACAAAATAATACATTGCATTCCAAATTTCACTTAGGGAAGAAAGGAAATTATCAAGATTGAAAATAAAGAGATAAAATAATCTTGATTTATAGATGCTACTATCACTTTGTATTTAAGAAATCCCAAGGAATATACAAAATAAAATGAACTTACACTTGAATTCAGCAAGTTTATGAATATAATATTATTAAGGAAAAGTCTGTTGTATCTCTGATTAGCAATGAACCCTCCAAAAACAGAGCTAAGAGAACACGGCAATGTTTCCAAATGAAGTACTAATGACTCTCTCTGCACAACTCACTCCACAGGCCAAGCAAGTCAGAAAGATGTCAGGTTTCTGAGACCAAACCTCAATTAATTATTCAGGGAAATTGGTGAATAAATAATTTACCTTGCTTCATAAGTGGATGTGAATCTTCTCCCAGAACTGTTCTGCATCCAGTTACTTTGTGTGTGTGTGCGTGTGTGTGTACGTGTGTGCGCGTGTGTGTGCGCACACACGTGTGTGTAGCTTTCTCCCAAAGAGAGTAATTACTTATATCAGCTGGGTGTCCTACCACTCAGCTCATGTGTTACACAGTCCACCTACAGAGTATGTCAGAATCCATAGGTCAGATCCACAAGGCTGCCCTCAGCTTTGGGTTCTATTGCCAGCCCAGGGCATTACCTGTGCTTCTGACCTACTGCGTACAGATCAGAGGTCCCAGTCACTTGACCTTTGTGCTTGGTTAAAAGGCCAGCTCAAAAAACTCAGAGAAACATTTAAATTGCAGATTACTGCTTTTCTAAAAAGGAATATAAGACAGAAACAGCCAGATAAAGAGAAGCAAAGGGCAGGATTCTGGGCAAGGATGTCCTGGGCAAGAACCTTCTGTGCCCCTCCAATGAACACTCTCTTCCTGTCCCCATATATCCACCAATCTGAAACCTCTCTGAACCCTGTGCTTCAAAGCTTTCATTTATTTCTCACAATGTGCAAAGAGTGGTGATGAGAAATGAGTGAAGAAATCTTCACATGATATTAAAATCATTAAGTCATGATGATGTTTTCCTCTCAAATTTACAGGAGTCTGTGAATCTATTATAATTTTATCAGTTTCTGTGTGTAGCCATCTTGAGGCCCATTTGTATCTTGTTAGTCTAAGATGAAATAAAAAGGCCCAGATGCATCATGTGATGTTCTATCTCCACATTCGGCATGGAGGTTAGGAAATTTCTCTTGAATGTTACTCTAAAGTTATTGTAGGATGAGTTGCTCAGGCTTTTTCCTCCATCTACCTGCGGAGCCAGCACCTGGGATGTTGGATCTTCCCATAATTGTGCAACCCCATGAGTATGTGCATGTGTGAGTGTGCACACCTAGGTCAAGGAAAGAGGGGATAAAGTGACACCGGGAACACAAGCATCAGAGGAGAGCATGAGTAAACATCAAAGAGAGACCCCAGAGAAAGCATATGAAGTTTCTGAGAGACTGGTGGTTTTGCTTGCTTTCCAGCCCCCACTCTTTCCCTTGCCCTGTCCTGCCTGGTGTGTCTGTGTAACTGCTAGAAACAATAAAGAAGCTACACAGATTGGTGCTTGATATGATTGGCGATGAGGACTAGTTGCAGTACAACTATTTGAAAAGTTTCCTCTTTCCATCCTGTCCATTTATCACATTTAGTATGATACTGATATCATCAACATCCCTTTTAACATCATTTGTAGGGCTGCAAGTCCACTCCTCTGAAATTAAAAGTAAACAAATGAATGAACTGAATGAATGAATGAACGAACAATGAATGAATGAATGAATAGAGCAAAACAAATTTAATAAACATCAACATGCAGTTGCAGCAAGAGATTCATTGAATTCCCAGAATGAAAGGTAGAAGGTCTTTCCAAGTCTACTTAGAATAATGCTATTTCTTTATTATTCACTCCCTTCTGTCTAATGACTTCCCACTCCCCTTCACCACTTCAAGATTTGCATATAAATCACATTTTTTTACTTCTTCAGGATTTATCAACCCTTTGTTGCTTTTCCCCCACCTGAAGTCTAATCCTTGCTTTGCAGATTCACAATTGGTTGCTGCAAAAATGATGATGTTGTCACAAACAGAGGATTAGAACTCCAGGTGGAGAATAAACAGCAAGGGCAAATGAACTCTTAATAGGTAAAAATCCTGGTATCATGTAAATGCACCTAAGTAACAAAGAAAATTGTCATGGGGGAAAAGAGAAAGATGAGAAAAGTCAAAGCATGATTGCTAAGCATTTCTAAACTGGAAAATTGTTAGCATTTACCAGTGAGAAATCATTTGGCCATGAAATCACATGTTGGGAGTTCAAACACAAATTCTCTGTACATCAGTAGGGAAAAATTGAGTTCTTTGATTTCTGGGACTCTTAATATTAGTGAAAGATATAATGAAAAAGAAAGGGAATGGTAGCAATTTGATTTCCCAAATAATTATCTACCAAAACAAAAGGCAGTTAGCAATAGCATCCAAAATGTGACTGTCATCTAGCAATAGTATCTGGAAAAATTTATACAGCTGAGGTCAGATGACCACTCATGATAAAATGAGTGTGATGCATGAATGTGGTTTTAGAGCCGTACCTCCGCTAGCGGAAAATAGAAGGCATGTGTTTCTTCACTCTACTAACCAGACCAACCAACCAAAGCAGCTGGAGAGGAAAGAAAGCACTGGGGGAACTGGATTGGCCGGTCAACCAAACAAGTGACTTTGCAAATTGCAAAGCTGTAGATGCCCTCAATCTCCACTGGAGGTCACAGAGAAGTTCTGCAAGAGATTGAGGGCAGCTCACAGCATTTGGAGGGGCTTTCCTTTTCCCCATTGCTTTCTAAGCTGTGGTACCCTCTCTCTTTTTCCACTAACTTGGCAGAGGAGAAATGTCTGTCTTGTAATTGCTTGTGTACCTTTGCTGGGAAACAGCTGTTTGCATTTGATCCAAAATGGAAAGGACCATCTCTGCACATTTCATCATAACCATAACTGTTTGCCCGGAATATTCATCTCCTCCTATAAAGCCAGTGGAAAATGTCTCTTGTTCTCTCCTATTTGAATAAAACCTTAACACTGTCATGGATTCAAAGACAAATTGTCAATACTTACTAGAATGTTTAAAAGCATCGGTGAAGCTATATCTGAAAGCCGTAAAATGACATTGGAAGCCATCTGAAGATATTGGCGATCAGAGCTCCAAGGCATAGCAGATTACTGTAATTATTGGCCCTGGTGCTTGAAAACACCAATTCTCATTTTCTTGCCGAAAATTGCATGGTCACTTTCCAATCGAGATTTGTAGAATGTGTTAAAGAACAGAGCTCTCCATTGGTAATCAGGTGTTATTCCTTTAAAAGGGGCAGGGAAGGGAAAGAGAAAACAAAGAAGTAAGCCGTTGTTCCTGGTAGCCTCAAATGGAGATGCCCCTTTGTAGAGTAAATGAGTTTGTGGGGCTATTCATAGCCTCTCTGACTAGCACCTGTGCTGTTGTGCCCTCTTATGATTTATCTTCCCAGCCTAAAGGGTGCGTGCATGTCTAAGTGGGTACATTTGGATCTAGGACAGCAGAGATCAAAGAGGGGCATCCCCCTGAGGGGAGAAAAGCATAGTGAGAACACCAGAGAGGAGAGAATACAAGAGAGAGCCCAGAGAAAGAGTTTGAAGGTTCCCAGAGCCCTGGAGACATCACTTGAGTCTCAGCATCCCTTGATCTTGTCCCAACACCATTGTATACCATGTATACCATTGGATACCATGCCAAGAGAGCACCTTTGCAAAGCTGAGCATTGAACAGAGAGAAAGCTATGCTCTTAGGCCTTCGATGCTGGACATCAGAATCTAAAATCGCCAGGTCCTGATTTCTAGCATCTTCTGCAGGAGCAGTCCTGATCTTTGGGAAGAAAAAAACCCACCCACACTTCTGTCCACTGGGACAAGAAACGGAGAGCAAATCGCAAACCCACCCCTACCCATGGCCCTGCCGTTATAACCAATCTCGGGGTCTATGTCACCTTCACAGAGGGATCCGGATGAGCTTTTCTGGCAGATGTCATTACATTATTGTCCCTGTCTAGGTGACCTCTCCCGAAAGTCTTGAGTTACACTCTGAGCAATGACAAATGCTAATAGAAAAGCAGCTTCAGCCTTCCCATCTCTCAGAGAAATGAAAGACCTTTAAGAGAAGCTAGGAGAAGATGAGGTCCTTGGTCATGAGCTAAAGGCAAAGAGGGGGGAAAGGAGCCTGGTCTGGTGTCCATCACTGTGGCATGTTTCTGAGGGAAGGGAAAGGCCCTAGCTGAGGAGGTGTGAAATCCAAGTAGTAAAAAAGCTGTGTCGTCCAACACCCCAACAGCAAGAGCTACACAGGGCAGCTGAAATGACAGAGAAATGACAGTGTCTATCCATGTGAAAAAGCAAGTTAAACTCATTTACAAGGGTCATTCCGCTCCTTTTCAAACCAATACTGGAGCTGGAACCACTCTGCTGGCTGATTAACATTTGCAACCGTCATGTCTGTCAGAGGCTGGGGGGCTTTCTGCCCTCTGCTTGACCCTCCGTGGCCTCTGCCAAAAATGAGTTGGAACCCGAAGGCTCCTTTCAATAAGAAACTTCAAAAGAGTCTGTTTCAAGGGTGCTTCCAAAATTAGCTGCTTCTTTCAACATTGAGAATGCAAAGCTATTCAGAGGGGAGGTGATCAGTAAACCCTAGGCATCCGCCCTTCAATCACTCACAGAGAGTTGGGGAGAGCCACACTGTGTGGAATGCGGAAGCAGGTAGAGAGATGGATCTTCAGGTAAGAGGAACACCTCCTATCTCTCTAGCCCGCTCTGGCACACTAGAGGGTGGTCAATTTGAGTCAGTCTCTCACCTGTGACACAGTCTCCTAACCTCTTTGGAATGTCCCAAGAGACATATGACCTACTAGTAATGACTGTTGCCCCCACAGGTAAATGCTCCTGTTATCATGCATCCCCACATCCTCCTTGCTGCATATCACATACACTTTGCTCCTTCCTCATGACATCATTGTAACATTTCCTTGCTGAGGTATATAAGGGGCTTCACAACTTCATTAAAGTGGGAACTGGACAAGCTTCCCAGGATCCCCGTTCTGTGGGCTAGCCACACAAATTGCTGTCCATCTCTTCCATCTCATTTTCTTCTTCATTCCACACACGACTCCTATCAACACGGGGCTGGCCCCTCCATCATTTGTTGAAGGTCCCACAAGAAGAACAGGGGGCCAGCTTAATGGGTCTTCTTTTGAAGACAGGACGCTGACAGTGATGTGCAGATGCGTAGTGGGCAGTGGAAGGGTTTCTTGGCATTTACTGGAGCTGGGGACATGCTGAAGACTGACTCAGGCCTGCATTTGACACCACTCCAGTCCCAGCTGCTCCTGAAGGCCAGGGTCAGCCAGGCAGCACACAGGCCAGATGCTGGCTCTGTGGTGAACACAGTTTTAGCAACATGACGTGTGGGTGAGAGCTCACACATAGGAGACAGACCCCAGGATCCAGATTGACATTGTGCTGCTTGGTCCTGGTGTGGTGTTGAATCAGCCACTTTGATTCTCCAGACCTCAATTTCCCATCTATACAATGGCTATAATAAAGGCCCTCCTCTTCCATCTACAGGATCACAACCACAACACGTACTATGAGAACTCTGCCCAATACCACTATTGTTACAAGGACATGCGAAATCCAAAACAGACATTCTGGTTCTACTCATGAGACATGACAAAGCCAGAGTCCCAAAAGACCAAGGTGGTAGGAGTCCTATGTGGAATGAAAAAGAAAATGAGATGGATAGCGATCTGTAAGGCTAGCCCAGGGATCCTGGGAAGCATGTCCAGGTCCCACTTTAATGAAGTTGTGAAGCCCCTTATATACCCCATCAAGGAAATGTTACAATGATGTAATGAGGAAGGAGCAAAGCGTACATGACATGCATCAGGGAAGATGCAGGAATGCACGGTAACGGAATTTACCTGGGGGTGGGGGAGGGGGGTCATCATCATCCTTTAATCATAAATCTCTTGAGACATTTCAAATTGGTTAGGAGACTGTCACAGGTGAGAGAATGGCTATTGACCATCCTCCAGTGTTCAGAGGGTGTGAGACAAGATAAAAAAGTGTTTCTTTAATCTCAAAGCTCATCTTTCATCCCGTTCCCACGTCTCTCATCAATACAAGAAATTCTTAGAGTTTTCATGCTTCCTTCCGTCTACCCTCCACCCTCTGCTCTATCATCACCCCAGTCCTTCAGACCACCACTAGTCTAGGAAGCCATACCCTCTCTGCCCCTTAACTTGTGCTGGTTACTAAACATTTGGTGCTGCTTTTTTTCTGAGAGCATGAGCAAAAAGGACCAGCAAATTAATTTGACTTTAACATTCCACTGAAGCTCTGAAGTACAGCTTGGAATGTCTGGATAAGGATTGCTAACTGCTTTCATTCACACTCGGATGATGTCCCACTTACTACAGGGCATGAGCATTTGATACCTGCTTGAATAAAGTCCTCTCCAAATTCATCATAATCCCAGGATAGTTGTGATTGCACTTCATGGGCATGGTGGGCAGGAAGAATCTGCCAGCAGAATATAAAGCATGTCTCAACTTGGTCTAAGAGTGTTGCACCTTGTTTGCTGTCAGTGAGGGTTGACTGTGCCCTTCTGACGACACTGTGATGGGAAGTTCCCTGGGATGAAACAATCTGCGGTCCTCTAGAGTTACAGGAGCTGAATATTTCTGCTGCCTGTTCTCCTGCTTCCACACATAAACATTGAGTCTTTTGGTAACTCTTTGTAGAGTGTGAGGTATCAACCCCTTTTCCAAGATTCTGCTATCCAGGTACTGTCCACTCCTCTCCACAAATTAATTCCAAATATTCAAACATACTTTTTGTAGTTTGTGTTTCTCCAGACAGAAAAAAGATATTTATGCATGACCTTTACTATTCTTGTGGAAAAAATATGGTTTTTACCCTTCCACATCATCTCTATGATGTGATGTTCTTTCTTATATATCATCATGTGTAGAAAGTGTGTGCATGTGTGTGTGTGTGTGTGTGTGTGTGTGTTGGCTTTTGGAACATTCACACAGCTAAGATATTATTTGTAATTACCTCTTTACAAAGAGCTTAAGAAACAAGGACAAGAGATTGTACCTAGAAAAAAATAATCCATATGGAAGATTTTTGGGTTATAAACAATACCCCCATCTCTTTTCTTTTGTACTTTGTAATGAATATTATTAACATGAAAATCAGATTTTCATTTCTTTCCCTGTTAATTTGCTCTGACAGTAGTTCCCTGGTGCACTAACTATTGTTTCTTTGTTGTTTTGCATTGCTGACTAGAATGTGTGTGGATGGCGTAGGAGAGCAAAAATGTGCCACCCCAAATTATATTTTGGCAAAAGGTTGTTTTGAAAGAGACATTTCCAAGTATAAAATGGAAGCTCTGTTTTTTTGCTGTGCCACAAAGACTACTCTCTTTATCTGTTTTCAATGGAAAAGGCAGAAATTAAAATATGTTGTGCCTTCCTTGGCAAACTCCTTATCTGTCTTCCCCCTTTCTCACTCATCTCTCATCTTTGTTGAGCTATTTACCATCTCATCTGAAGTGAAGTTGGTGTATTTCTCCTATACATGTTAGGTCTCCCCTCATAATGTTCTTATTAAATTTCTTTAACTTTTTCTCATATCCAATGTCTGATACATGTTTATTTCCTCTCCTAGAAGAACCCATAGGGTTATGAGATGACTTCTTTTTTGCCTTGAAAGTAAATTCCTGTTCTTTTACCAGAGCACCAGTCACTCAGAACTCTGCATCCCCCAGGAATGAGCAAGGTAAGTAAGCAGAAGGAACTCAGAGAGCAGACTTCTCACCCCAAGTTACCCCTGAGTCCTGCAAATCAGAGCAGATCGAGATTCGAATGAGATTCCAAGGTGACACACTCTATATCAACAGGGCAGTCGCACACATCCGTAATGCAAGAATTGGCTTCAGTGACATTAGACATGTGTGGCTCAGGGTTCCATTCACATAGGCTGGACCTGAACCTCACTCTATGGGAAGACTGTTAGCCCAGCTCTCCTGCCATTTTTCATCCATTAACTCCACAAAAATTGTCACATACTCCATAATGCAGGCTCCTGTCTCTCCTTTTGATGACACTATTCTTGAGGATGGAGTTGCTATGGCTTTACCACATTGAAAACATAAACTGATGTTCAATTATTCAGAGACATTTTTAAGCCCACTCATTAATTGTGGTCTAAATGCTCTCATCCACTCAAGAAACATTATTGCATTCCTCCTAAGTGCTCCACCATACTGCATCTGGAATTAGAAAATCTACATTTTCTGAGTGTTTTACATTTTTTCAAAGCCCTTTCATAGCTCAGTCTAGAATATTGAGGGTTGCTCCCTAATGTAAACAATGTAATATAAAGGTTTTGCTTTGTGTCTTTCATAATTTGAGTACAATGAGCATTGTTCTATGGTTTACAAAGAAATTCAAAATCCCGCAACTACCTAAACTAGATTTTCATTGTGAATAGACTTGAAATTGAAACAATATAACTTAACAGTGACTCTCTGAACTAGAAACAGTATCAAATCAATAATGTCCCCATAATTGAGGTGAGGGAAAACAAAGACTAATTTTCCATTGGGACAAAAAATGCTGGATTTTATGAAAACGATTTATTTTTGCATATGACAATCTTATATCTTATCCTGTTGAATATAGTTTTCAAGAACAAATTTTGCTATTTTTCTAAGCACTGAGATTAGTAACACAAATGTCAGTTTAAAAAGACCGGATTTTGAAAATTTCGGGCATATAGTTCTTTTATTTTACAATACCGAGCACCATGAAAAATGGTGATGAAAGATGCACAGAAAAATTATAGACTGTTAATCTTCCCAAATATCACCAGACAGCTTGAGTTGAGAAATGAAGAAGAGCACAATTGGCAGTCTTAAAAGTATTTAAGAAGAGAGAATTCAGAAATAGGATACTTACTGAGCTGTGGGATACGCTCAGGACATTTTAAGACCCGGTTTTTCAAAACAGGGAACAGATTGGGGGATTTCTGAAAAAATAATTTAAGATTGAGGGACCACGTGAAAGAAGACTATGCTGAATGGTAAATTGATGAGCAAATTCATCTGTAGGAATTTCCTGAAGCAAACACTGAGGCTATTTCCTGGCTTATGGTCTAATCTTTGCCAAGCAAAGTTTTCCTGGAACAAACAGCGAAGGTACATACTCATAGCTGAAGTCACATTCTACTGACATCGCTTTATTCTGACACAGGAGGTCTCAGTTCAGCTGCTATTTGGTTTTCAAAGATACAACTGTTAGAGTGATAGATATCCTTTTTTTGCAACATATTTATACCTTCAAAAATTATTACCAAATCCCTGATACATGAAAATCATTGTGGTCAGTAAATTAGAAAAGACCAAAGTGAATGAAAGATCCTAACATTGAAAAGGTTAGGCTATAATCGTAGACCAATGTACAATAAATTAGGTTAAACACAAAAATTTAGTGTCATTAAAGAAGAAAACAGATGAATTCTTTTTCTAATAATTTATTTTTATATAAATTTCACATCATTATAGATGAATTCTTAAAGAGAAAAAGGGGTCCAAAGATTTTTTTTAAAAAGAAAGAAAGTACAATCACCAGGGATTTGGAGACAGTTTTGGAGAAGATGTGATAAACTTTGAAGACAATAAGATCAGAACAGTCAGAAATAAAGGGACGAGCGTTCCATGCAGATGGATAAGAAGAAACAAAGGAAATGGAAATTTGTTCAAAACAGACAAAATTTACCTCATGCAAAAATGGGTGGATAATAAAGTCACAGATAAATATGAGAATCATATAGTACAGAAATTTTAAAGCTAGCCTTAATTATCTATTATAGTAGTTTTCTTGATGGCAAATAAACAACTAGTGATGGTTTAACACAGCATAGTTTTATACAAATCTGTGTCCCAAATAGACTAATCTGGAAGCTGGTGAAAGATAAAACTAACTGCTGTTTCTGGAAACATTACAGATTTGATAATTGACCAACTTTTCTATGGCAAAACACCTAAACACGTTGAATATAATATAATAAGCTTCCTTTCAAGTACGCAGCTTGCAAGGAAACAAGAGAAATCCACAGGGTAAAAATCGATAAAGCTGACTCAGCACCCACTTGCCCTGCAAGTGCTTGACTGGGCAGTGACCAGGTTGGGCAGTGGCCAGGATGAAGTCTTGCAAGTTGGAAATTTATATGCACATGAAAAAAAAGTCCAGCAAAGTGAAGATTGATATTTTGATGAATGAGTTGGACAACAAAGAAATTCACATACTAGTAGAGAAAGACTATAAAAAACCAGAACTGAGAACTCAGAAAGCATCACCATGCCCTTAGATATAAAATCTTATTTTTAACTAATAATTTGCATACTAGGAAATCTTCAATATACATAATATTAATTATATTGAGTTAGGTAGTATGTGTATGGGTGACTACAAATTAATTTTTCCTCTTTGCTTGCTTGCCTTTTTTAATTGTAGAAAAATAAATTTATTAAAAGTAGAGATTAGTAAATAATCCCTATTAAACCATGACCATATTTCAACAATAATTAAAAGTTTTCTTCTACTAAAACACTCATTTCTCCTATACCTGGTTACTTTGAGGTACATCTAAGATGCTCTTTATTTTCATTCCACAAATGTTTTAGTGTGTATGTCTACATTCATGTATTGATGGACACTTAGATTGTTTTCCTCTCTTAATGAGGCTGTAATAAGCATGGGAATGCATGCATCACTTCAAAATCCTTCTTTCATCAATTGTCAGGTTGAAATTAGAGTGAAATTGTTAGATTGTAGGAGATTTATTCTTACTGATAATTGGAATATGATATAATAATGGGATGTTGAGAACTGGGATATTTTATATAAGAGAAGGGAGATATTAGTAAAATTGAAAGGTTAGTGAAAGTCCTTCAATCCTGAATTTGAATTGGAAATATTGCAAATAGGTAAAATTCTATTGTTTAATTAAGTATTTTCTAGTTCTTCCCACTAAAATAACTGGAAAAACAATGACAACCACATAGCTTAAAAAAAAAAAAAGAAATTCCAAGTTATTTTCCATAGTGGTTGCACCTGATCACATCCCCACTGATAGTGTAAAAATAATCACTTTCAGCACATCCTTGCCAACACCTCTTCTCTCTTATTTTCTTGATGATAGTCATTCATACATGTGTAAAATAATACCTTATTGAAGTTTTGATTTGCATTTCCCAGGTGATCAGTGATGTTGAGCATCTTTTCCTGCCATTTCTAACAACCTGGATGGACTTTGATCCCTTTATATTAAGTGAGGTGTCAGAGAAAGATAAATACTGAATGATATCACTTATACATGAAATCTAAAAAAGTCAGACCAAAAAATAGCTGTTTATTGGTTACAGGGGTTGGAGAGTAGGTGAAGAAGATTGAAATTTATCAAATATTAAACCATCAAGATAATGCATATTATAATGACTATAAACAATGATAGTATTGTATACTTACATAACATCATAGTTATTGCTATGATGGCTATAGATACAAATGCATTAAAGTAATCTGATGTATATCTTCAATTTACATAATATTATGTGTCAATATTAATCAATAGACAACAATAGTGAAAGGTTAGGACTTCTAAAATGCACACATTATCTTTGTAACTCACAATAGATACTGAGTCTAAAATGTTCCTTGCTGAGGTTTAATGTTACAAAGGGTGGTCTAATGAGAAATTAGTTTATGTTTATCTGACTAGAACCAGGCAGATATCAGTAAACTTGCAGACTCAACTCCAAGCAGCGGTGGGCACTGGGAGATGGCACATCATTAGCTTTTCTTCACTCAGCCCTTCCTGACGCATCCTTTCAACAGCCTCATATTTGCAGAAGAAACCAGGATTGAGGCAGGCTTTCTATCAAAGACAAGTCGGAACTACATGTTCAAAGTTTAAAAACTGCCACAACCCCAGCTGGACCCTGGCTCTTCTGCCCGATGACCCAGGTCCCTGAGTCTAGGCAGAGCAAGCAAGAGATGAAGAGAATGTCCAAAAAGTCACCACCGGTCAGTGGGTGTGTCACTTGCCATATGTCCATCGAGTCTGCTAGTCTTTATAACATCCCTGCAGGTCAGTATAAACATTACCTTACAAATGAAAACCCTACGGGTCAAGAGTTCTAGAACTGGTCTAGTCAGGAGCCAGCCAACAAGCTCACCGTGGCTGTGGCCACTGACCATTCCTCTCTCACTGGGTGCTTTACCAGCTGTGTCACAGAATAAAGACACCACTTCCTTGTCTTGTCAATGATGAGAAATCCACGCAGGCCCAGCGAGTAGCTGTCCAGGGTGCTGCTGCTAGCCTGCGCGTTCCAAGTGAGGTTGCCTCTGCTTTTGAGGTCCAAGTTTAGCATCAGCTCAGGAGTGTCTCTTCCTTCCGCTTCGTGCTTCTCTGGTCCTCGTGCCCATGGTCAGCCTGGTCAGTTCATAGTCACACACAGCCCATTGTCAGCCGTCTTTAGGCTCCTGGAAGAATCCAGTGAGTTTCAGCTGATGGGAAATGCCTGAGTTTGTTGGCCTCACGCTGCCCTGAAGACTTCACACCTGTGAGGCCTCTGAAGGGGGTGCATAGGACCCCAGTGCACCTGACAAGCTTCCAGTGGCTTAACCTTTGTAAAGTGGAGCTTCACGTTCTCTTACAACTTCTCCTGAAGTGGTCTTTCCTGGGCACTGGGAAGAATGATTTCATCTGAAGGCTGGAGACTTCTATGACCTCCACAGCAGTGGGGTTTTGAAATGTTTAAATCTGAGCAATAGGGACGCAGTGCTGCAGCCAGGCGAGTCGTTTGATGTGTTAAAAGGACGCTGTTCTTTGGTCAAGATCCCCAGCAGCTCCTGAAACCAGACTCACCAGCTAATCAGATCCTCTCCCCTCTCCCTGGGTAATGGCAGGGGGTCAGTTACCCTGGGGATCATCCTGTTGCAGCTTTCTTCCTGCCTTCCCTAACCTGCTCATGGCAACTCAGAATCGATGCTGCCCCTTGCAGACCCTTCCTGGCATCCAGAGGGAGACTTTGGCAGAAAATGCCTGATCATTTTCAAATGCCTGCAGATTTCTTTTTCAGATCATGCGGTGGGAAGTAAGGATTCCTAGCAAATGTGATTGACCATTTCCCATACTAATGTGCTCCTCAGCGGATACCTGGACCCATGATCAGAACTCTGCTAAAGTGCACCCACATATTTGCATTGAGGAGACAGCCACGCAATTGCAGAACGTTGTATTAAGGATCTTTTTATTATGTTTTATTCTTGCAATGGCTTTTTAAGAAAAAAAAATAGTCTTTCTCAGAAGGGCACAGCTCTTCAAGGCTCGGAAATCACTGTTGGCTTCTACACATACAGGTTATATAAATAATTAGATACAAGCCACCTGATCATTGTTGAAGGAGAGCCAATTATCTGATTAGTGAGCAATGGGCAGGAAGTCCACGGAGGTGTGGGCCCTGGTCATAAACCCATTCCAGGGGGCTCTGTTGTTTTAGTGAAAATATGACTTAATGAAATTACAGGGAGGAAATGCTTCTGTGTGAGGGCTGCACTGCAGACAACCCTCCAGGCTCAGACTCTCATTCCCTTAACCAGCAGGCAGGTTGCAATATTCTATGTAGATTGGAGTCACAGCCTGGGCTCTGGGGTCTGACCTCCTGCCCTTGACCACTGGCACTGCAACTGTCCTCTGAACATGCTGCTTTGTTTGGGCACTCACTTTTCCCTTTTATATGGGAAACTAAGAACATTGATCTCATGGGTTGTAGTAAGAATTCTATTTGTGGACTAGTTTCCTAGGTGGGTTGTAGCAAAGCACTACAGACTAGCTGGCTGGAATGTATTCTCTAATTGTTCTGGAATCAGGAATTTTTAAGCCTAACATTTAGCAGGGAAATTCTCCTGCCTCAGTTTCTAGAGGGGAACCTCTCCCTGCCTCTCCCAGCTGTAGTGGTCAGAAAAGGCTTTGTCTTTGATGCTTCACTCCCACCTTTTGCCTCCATTGTGTCTCCTTTTGGGCTTTTTCCTCACAGAGTGGTCTTCTTTCATGTCTTTGTTTACTTATAGAGACAATTATAATCGTATTGCATTCAGAACCCACCCCCCTCCAGTATGACTTAACTCTTGCAACTCTATCTCCAAAATAAAGTTATATTTTGCAGTACTAGAGGTTAGGGATTTGGTCAGACACCCCCAGAACTGTAATAACTATTCAACCATAACAGTGATTCTTTGCTAGTATATGTACCTAGTAATTAGGCTTGGTTAGGGTAAATGAGTTGGTCAGGCTTTTACTCCATTAGCCTCTACGAACAGCACCTGTGGTATTGTGCCCTCCCCATGATTGTACCTGGGCCCAGTGGGTGTGTTCATGTGTGAGTGGACTCACCTGGGCCTAGAAGGAAAGGCTAAAACAGAAGTGTCATCGGGAAAGGATAAGACCGCAGTATCACTCCAGGGTAAGGGAGCATAAGAGAATGCCAGAATGCCAGGAAAGCAAGAGGGACGGCATGGGGTAAGGGTATAACAGAGAGAGAAAAGAGCATGAAGATTTGAAAATTCCTGGGGAACTAGGGACTCACCTACCTCCCAGCCCCCTAGCCCTGCCCTGCCCTGCCCTGCCCTGCCCGGTGTGTCTATGTAACCACTAGAACCAATAAAAACCTACCCAGGTTTGAAATGCCTGCACTACAATTGGCATCACAAACAGGATGTTTTCATTAAAGGTGGTTAGTACTGTTAGCCACTAATGGCTTGTAAACCCAACCACTACCACTATGCCTTGGACTTTCCTTGTAGGAGGTTGGCATGGAAAGAGATCTCTTACAGCTCTTGATTCCTAGAAGAGCACATTGTAGTACATAGAGTTGACTTGCTCTGTTTCACAAAGGAGAGGGAAAAAAAACCTATAAAACAAATCCACAGTTATCTCCTTGCATTCATTCAAGCATTTGAAAACTTAAATTTGTGATTTTGATCTCTAAATCAAAATATTCTGACATCTTTCCTTTTCAATTCCACCTCAGCTCTGTTAGGGAGACATTTGACTCTTAGCAGTTCCCTCTTAACACATCTTGGCAGTTCCATATGTAATGGCTTTGGGTCCTATTTCAGATTCCATCCATTCTAATATTCTACAATTTTGGTATAACTTGTGATAAGCATATAAATGTGCTTTACATATTTGTAAGTTAGATTTAATGATTTTTCCTGCTCTTGCTTACTCTTCCAAATCAAAATTCCCTTGAACAGAAGCATTTAAATATTATATTTGGATTATATTTTCAAATTTAATAAAAATCACAATTTTAGTAGTGTTTGTTTCCTAATGATTTCTATGAATAAAAATGCCCTTTGAAAATAATTGTTAATCACATTTACTGCACAAAACCTTATGGGGGTAATCATAATGTTGTTTTGTAGTAAAAACAAAGGTGCAAAATTGAAAAGCCTATACATTTTACTTTTCTGGCATTCTTATACTATAGTATAGATGTTATCTAAAGAACCATGATTTTTACTGATGTGAACAAAATAATGGATTTTTGAGACATACTTGAAGTTTATCTTTTGACTCATAGGATATGATGTTTCTACTTGAAATTCCTTAAAATGAAAATGTAAATTGAGAAAACTAAGACTATTCTAAAGTCAAAAATCAGAATGATGTGATCGAATTATTGCAGACATGGAGAGTCTTTAATTCTCTATATGGCAATTTAAACTTTAAGTTATTTGGTAGTTTTTTTAAGCACTTGCTACCTATCTTGGTTTTCTCTATTTTTATTCCTTTAACAAATATTAGAAAGTAGTCATGTACTTGGAAAATCATTCTTTCTCCAAGAACCTATCAAGTACCCTTTTGTGTTTTCCAGATAGCTCAGGAAATTCACCTTCTCCACAAAATTGTCCTTAATTAAATTCAATTAGATGAGTATTATTGACCACTTGTCATTTTTCAGGTAGCACGCTGGGCCTGAAAACACAAAAAAATATAATGTTTGTCATAGTCTGTCCAGGTTAAGGGAAAAAAAAGTAACAGTTTAGCTGGTTTATTCCTGCTACTACAATCCTGTTTCCAGCTGCTCCCTTTTCCATGTCTTTATGCTCTTATTTAATATCTTGTAAGTGTTCATCACCAGAGATACCAACAAATAAATGATATCCTCACAGTTACTGAGACCAAGGTACTCCTATTTACAAAGATGAATAGCAAAAAGGAAAAATACTTTTGAATTCCCTGAGAGGCAGCACATACAGAAAACATGGCAGGAATTGAGAGGCAGTGGCTATCTGTAAGGAATAAGGCAGTTAAAGCAGAGCTGAAGGTTAAATTCTTGGTGATATGTGACAAAAATTAGGAATTGAGTAGGTTGGTGGAGGGAAGGAATTTAGTGAGTGAAACAAACAAGTCTGTGAGGGTCTATTGCATGAGAACTCCCTGGGAACAGGTGGAAAATCCAGTGTGGCTCAGGCTGGAATTTCATCGACAGCATCAAGACTGGCAGAAGAGAGACTTGAACCTCTTGTGGCAGGAAACATGGATGAGCTATTGAACCAAGGAGTGGAAAGATGACCTAGCATTTCAGGGTATGTCAACACCAGAGAGAGTTAATGCAGTGGCATGCATCTGTTCAAGAGTCACTGAGTGTGTTATATGCACATTATATATCACCAGTGTAAATGATGCATTTCCCAAAACCATTCCTGTACAAGGTCATGGCAAGTGGAAACAAGTGGAATTTTGCTACTGATAGAGCTTGGTTCAAATCCAGGTTGCACCAAGTCCCAATTGGGCGATATTTGTTAAATTATATAATTATTCAAATTTCACTTTCATCTTCTGTTAAGTGAGGATAATAGTGCAACAGCACAGAGTTGTAGGCAGGTTAAAGACCACCCTCAAAGCACCTAGCACATTGCATGGGATGGAGTTCATTCTCAGAAGGTTATTGCCACATAAGTTATAAACTCAAAATTCTATACCTCCTCAGAGGGACAAAGTTCTGCAGAGCCATGACCACATAGTTGAATCCACATACTGGATGACAGATTGCTAGAAATATCTCCTTGAGGGAAAAATTGTTAAAATGATTTGCAAAAGAAAGAGAGGAGTTGAGATCATATACAGTCTCAACTTTGGATTATAAAAAATATCAGACATTTAACATCTGTTGTCTATTCTGTTTCCTTAATATTGAGCATATCTTTAGACATTCCCTGTTCATGGATCAGAAAAAATCAACATTAGCAAAATACTACCAAAGGCAATCTACAGATTCAATGCAATTCCAATAAAGATCCCAATGACATATTTTAAAGAGATAAAACAAAAATTACTGAAATGCATATGGAACAACAAAAGACCCCAAAAAGTCAAAACCCTTTTGACAAACAGAAGAGAGAACGGAGGTATGACTATTCCAGACCTCAAACTATACTACAAAGCCATAATACTTATAACAGCATGGTACTGGTACAAAAACAGACAAGTAGACCAATGGATCAGAATTGAATACCCAGAAATAAAACCACACATATATGGTCAACTAATCTTTGACAAAGGGACCAAAATCCTACCCTGAAACAAGGATAGCCTCTTTAGTAAATGGTGCTGGGAAAACTGGATCAAAACTTGTGAAAAAATGGACCAAGACAACACCCTCACACCCTGTACAAAAATTAAGTCAAAATGGATAAAGGACCTGAAAGTGAGACTTGCAACCATAAAATACATAGAAGAAAACCTGGGCAAAACCCTCAATGAATTTCACCTCAGAAATCCATTTGGTGAAACAACTATAGCCAGCAAAAAACTGAAGGAAAACATAAATAGCTGAGACTATATAAAACTAAAAAGTTTCTGTCTGGCAAAAGAGACAATAAACAAAACAAAAAGAAACCCAACCAACTGGGAGAAAATTTTCACCCTCCAGACAAGTGACAAGGGTCTGATAACAAAGATCCACAAAGAGCTCCTACAGCTCAACAAAAACAAAGCAAAAAACCCACTCAAAAAATGGGGAGAAGAACTAAAAAGACACTTCACCAAAGAGGAGATACA